>VMDO01024411.1:0-29917 GCA_007922755.1 Pedetes capensis
GTTCATAGGGTTTTCAATGGCAGATTGATTTTTGGGAGGGGGTTGCCAGGTCCTTCTCCCAAGCCTACAGCTTCTGGTGTTCCCAGGCGGTCTCCCATCCAGGTACTAACCAGGCCCGACCCTGCTTAGCTTCCGAGATCTGACAGGATCGGATGCCACAGGGCTACCGCTGCAGGCCTGTATTAAATGTAGTAAATTTTAAAAGTCTAATTAACAACAAATAAGCCCCCGAATGTGTTAATATTTGGGTGAACACATTGAAAAGACTGTTCCATCACCTAATTGAGATAATGTTCAGGTGATCAGGATTCCCATGGAACTGACCAATTACAAGCTGCCTTAGACAGATCCACCATCATTCTGAGGGAGAAAATGCCTAATTGTATCTGTGCTCACTTGAACTCCAGCGAATGAATTGCCCTAAAGCATTACAGAGTTTTATTTTAGATGTATTCTGTTTGAATGAAAATATTTTTTTGAAGTACTGTTTCTAAGGCATCCTTAAAGTTATGGCTTCCACATTCCCTAGAATGCCTATAAAAAACTGGTACTGATTTAGAATCAAAGTACTTCCATACTGACTTCCCACAGTGTCCAAATCCTACTAAATAGTGATTAAGGTTTTTTGATCCCAACTTTCTCTCTAACCCTACCAGGTACCCTCTTCATGGAGCTTCAGCCAGGCCTGTGCCCTTTCTCTATGCACAGCTACATCTGTCTGACTTCCCTCAAGCCATGAATGTGCTATGCTTACTGAACTCCTATCCATCCTTTGTGCCCAGCTGAGCCATTGTCCTCAGAATGAAGACTTCCATGCCTTCCTTCTGTTTCTACTAGAATCCATCACTCCTGCTTTTCTCTCTTCTGTTATGGAATTCAGATTGTATATATACAATGTTTTATCTTCTACTTTTTACATAACCTAGATATTTAGAAATTCAACTTTGACTTACCTGCCAATTGATAATAAAGTTCTTGAGAGAATATATGACTCTGTACCCTGGGTGAGGAAGATTTGGGAGAGGATTTCAAACAGACCAGGGGTTTCTGTTTCAACACCAGCAATGTCTGGCAGAGGGACTGTGATAAACATATGGAGCCTCTCCAAGACTTTTTTCTTCTTCTATAAAATGATGGTATATACCTCTTATTGTTTTACAAAAAGAAGTAATGCATATAGTAATGCATTGTTTATGATGTCTGAGATGTATGTATATATGTTGTTGTTAGGTGCTGTTGAATCTAACTCATAGTGACCCTTATAGGGTTTTCAGTGGCTGTTTCCAGATTGCCTTGGGAGTGGATTGCCATGTCCTTCCCCCATTTTTGCGGTGCTGGGAATTGAACCTGGGACCTCAGAGACTGCAGAGCAATGCTCTACCAACTGAGCTAAATCCCAGCCCAATACACACACACACACACACACACACACACACACACACACACTTAATAGCTATTAGATATTTTCATTAAGAGTTATTATGTTTTCACCCTTGCCCCAATTTGTCTGTTGAAATCCTATTCCTTAAGGTGATGGCATTAGAAGGTGAGATGTCTCAGAAGTAATTAGCGTGAGATAACATGATGAGGAAACCTTCATGAAAAGGCTTATTAACCTCATAGTAATCGAAAGCCATTGCTTCCTTGCTCTGCCATGTGAAGAAAGAGTGATTTAATTAGATTGCTATCTACCGGCCAGGAAGCAAGCCTTCAATAGACACCATATCACCACCTGCCTTTATTGTGCACTTGCAGCCTCCAGAACTGTGAGAAACAAATGTCTGTTGTTTAAGTCACCCAGTGTGTGGCATTTTGTTATAGCAGTCTGAGCCAATAGAGACAATAGTCACTTAGTATCATTCATACTCCAAGGCAGCTTAGCTATGCAATACTGTTAAGTAAATGATAGAAAAAGTGGATGAAATGAAACCAATAAAAAAGAAAAGGCTCTCATTTGAGAAAGGTTTTCATTTCTCACTGTGAAATACCGTTCATATATCCATGACTCCAAAAAAGACTCCAAAAGGTTTTCTGAAGACATTTTCCTCCTACTTGTGTAGGGGAAATCTGGGTAGCTATGTCTCTGATCCTCCTTCCTTACATTGATGTGTATTTCTTCCTAACTCCACAGGACACAATCTGTACTACAGAGTGAGGATCAGTACTTTGAAGACATTTATGATGTGCTCTCCTCTCTTTTCTTTTAATGGTTTCTAATTTTCTTTCTTTTTTTTTCAGTTTTTTTTATTAGAAATTTTTAATGTACATCATAATGTGATTCATTTTGACATGCTTTTCGTTGTGACAATTTTCATATATGCAATTTGATAAGCATTATTCATATAGGTTACCCCTTACCCTCCTCTATGTTTCCCCCCTCCCCCCTTCCTATCTAAGTTTCCCATCCAAGTCTTCTCTATCTAATTTTCTTATGGGAGAAGGGCCTGGCAATCCACTCCCAAGACAATCCCAAAACAGCCATTGAAAACCCTGTGAGGGTCGCTATGAGTTGGACTCGACTCGACGGCACCTAACAACACACACACAATTTTCTTATATTCATACTATGTACATTCCATGTTCTAATTATTAATAGATGTTTACAGTTATTTCTCCTCATTTCAAGTTGTGCCACATCAGCAAATAGAAGTCCCTGGGGCTTTACTCCATTTCCGTCATCAAGGTAGATGCTATGTTGAGGAGGTAGCTCTTCCCCAGTAGTCTTTTAAGTGCCTTCCAACCTGGGGGGCTCATTTTCTGGCACTATATCTGACAGTGTTTCTTTGCTATTCATAGGGTTTTCAATGGCTACTGTTTCAGGAGTGGTTCACCAGTGCTCCTCAATCCATGAACTTCCCTGCACAAGCAAATTTAAGTCCCTGCCTGAAAAGCCAAGAATTAAACTCTTTCTGTGGGTTCAGGGAAAGAGCACAGGTAAGGAGCCCATAGAAGAGAACACAGCGAGAGAAGGGATGAAGTGGGAAGCAGTGGGGACATAGTTTTCTCCACCTGCCTTGATTTCAGGTATTTTCCTCAAAATTAAGCACCTATTGATAAAGGTCCCATCTGTGTGGGAGGAACACAATCCTTATCCCATGGACATCAGGCTTGGCCCTGACATGTCATATGCTTTGCCTAGTGGGATATGAGCAGTGATGACATATGCTATGCCTGAGTAGAGCTTTAAGAGATGTTGCATGGACCTGCCATTGATGTTTTCCCTTCATCTGGCACCTGCCTGGCTGAAGTGAAGGGGAAATGGGACAGAGGCACAGTTAAAGCACAGTCTTTGCTGTTGTTGCAAGGATGGAGGTTTTGGAGGTTATCACCCCAGCAGTAGCTGGCAGAAGCTAACTGATATAGAGCTCTTCTGAAAGAGTTCACTCTTTGGACAACTAAATCCTCCTATAAACCCTACAGCAGCATCGCCAGCCCAGTTCATGTCCCTTCCCCACAAACAGACCTCTATGGATCTGCACAATCAATGGACTAACACTGGAGAACTCAACAGTTAACAATTGCTGAACACCTATCCAGGCTTGTTTTGTTTTTGCAAGTTCATAAGTTAACAGGAACATATGTATATGTAAGCGTGTGTGTGCATGAGTATTATATGTACGATTCTAATTTCACCTCCAAATATGCACTGAGAACACATGGCTGCCAACTTGCTAGGGCTTGCAGTATTAATGTGGTTCCATCCATGAAATCCTAAGAACATGAAAAAGTAGTTCTCACTTTACTCTGTTGAACACATATTGTGCCCTCTAGTGAGCTAAGCACAAAGGATGATATATGCATGTCTTGCTAGATGTCTTTCCTGGTATCAAGATTACCTCGCTCCTGGGTATAACAATTGTAACCTATCTGATTATAAAAACTACTCATGTCGCCATTAGAGTTGGTAAAGTGCTATGGGAGGTCACATTCAGAAAAGATTGGTGCAGTGTGTCATGAGAAAGTGTTTATGAAAAGACCACTGATTGACTGGAAGAGAGTCATAGCATTGGAGAAGAAGAAAATGGCATGATCAAAAGCACAGCATAGGAAAGAATAACTCATTTGATTAAAGCATGGGGCTATGAAGTACAGAAGAGGTGGGTATTAGTTTGCTAAGCCTGTCAAAACAAGGCACCACAGCACAGACAGGATAGCTTAAACAATAGACATTTGTTTTTTCCCTGCTCTGGAGACTGGAAGGACAAGATCAAGGTGCCAGCAGGTTTGGCTTACCGATGGCTGCCTTCTTGCTGGGTACTCCCATGGTCTTTCCTCTGTGTGAATGCATTGTGTGCACACAGAGAGGTCTCTGTGTGTGTCCTAATCCACTTTTCTCCAAATAACATACTTAGATTCATTTAAGGCCCATCCTAACAGCCTCATTTTTACTTAATTATGCCTTTAAAGCCCTTCATAGTCTGAAATCACAATCTGAGACACTGAAGATTAGGGCTTTGAATTCTGGACAGAATTCAGTCTGTAACAAGATGAATAGAAAGTATAAGATAGCGGCTGGATAGCAATCGCAAAGAACTGAAAACTTGCGATCCGGAGGACACATAATTACAGCTGCGGTTTTAAAAGATCATATTTTTGTCCTGGGTGTACAGGATTAGGAGATAGGTCAGCTAGATCTTTTCACATGCAGGAAGAGATGACCTGCTTAAAAAGAATGTCAGTGGGGATGGAGAAATGGGACACATGTGGGAGAAAATGTGAGAGATAATGAATAATTATTAGGTGGGGAAATGTAAAGCAAAAAGATGTAAATCTAACTTATTTCATTTTTGTGACTGGAAGATCATATACTGATGACCACAAAGCCATGATACTTTTGAAGAAAATAGAAACAGAAGTCTGGAAAATAGGAACAGACTCTACAGGTAGAGGAGGAAGCTTTTATAGTCAGTCATGGGGTCTTTATAATGGTTGATGGAGCAAGAGAGAGTGTAAATGCTGAGAATGATCATTAGAGTTGACAACCCCAGAAGTGAATATTGGTTATCCAACAGTCTAGGAGAAGTCAGAAGGGTGTGGAGGGAGTGAAGGCATAGACAGAAGATGTCAGCTTGACTGTGTAATGGGGTATATAAATAAGGCCTTAAATATAATAGAACATATAATAATAAAGCCAACTTTGATCATTTAATCTGATCATCAATTTATTTCATCATTTATTATTATTATTATTATTATTATTATTTTTTTTTTACCATAGCCTGTGGTAGAGATACTGTCATAATCCCCAATAAACAAATGGGGAAAACAAGACACAGGTAGGTGATGTGTTTTTTTTTAAATTCATACATAATGAGTAAATCAAAAAGCTAGGTTTGTCTCCAGGTACCTCGCTCAGGAATATACATGTTTACCTACTATTCTTTTATATTTCTATAGAAATTTAGTTTGGAAGCAGAAAAAAATCATTTAAGATGGCAAGAGACCCCTGAGCTGTTACATGCATGACCACAGCATGTCTGGGTGGTGAGGGGTAGGGGGATTGTGTGCACTAAGATCAGCACCAATACAGCAATGGGTTTATCCTGGGAACTCATCAGAAGAGAGAGCACAGGAGCAGGTTGATAGAATAAGTAGAATTTATATAGTTGAACTTAGCACTAGGGGGTATCTCTTAAGTGATAGGGTCATATATTATACTTCACTGGTACATTCATTCAGTGAATACTTATTGAACATTTACTACATGCTAGGTAGTTACACTGGAACTTGGACATCTGACAGGAAACAATATAGAAGCAGTCCCAGAATGTATGGATTTTCTAGCTATTAACACTTAAAAGGATAATCAGCAATTTAATAAATAATGGGAATAGCTCATTGATATCAGAAGTTATAGATTATAATAAACTATCTTCATAATTAATGGAACATACAATTCAAGGAAAGCCATTATATTCCTGATATCCCCCTTTGTCCATCAATGAAATAGAGATAAAGTTACAATAGACTATTATATCATTGGATAAAAGGTACATTGGAGAGGCAAAGTAATATTAATAAAGACAGCATATGCTACTTAACAATAAGAAATCTTCATTTTATTTTCATTAGAGAAATATTAATTATTGGATTTTACCCAGGAAAGCCTGTTATTTTAAATACATTGAATAATCTTTAGAAGCATTTATCATTTTCTCCAAAAGTAATAAAGATACAATTTGTAAAATCAGAAGTTAATCAAATAAAATCTTATAGTAAAATGATGTCATGATTGAGATTTAGCATGAATATAATTTAGCATGAATATTGTTATGCCTCCCACAGTGGCCATACTTCATAAGCTCTCTGTGGAGCTCCCTTATTCTGTCTAAACAAGAGGTGCTAACATGGAGATTGAGTTGTTTTCTGATCAAACACATTAGAGTATTTCTGCATCTTATGTCTTGATGTTTTTTTCCATTTTAAAGTTTAAGTAGAAGTATTGTCTTTTCCTGTTGCTTATCAGATTAGCACCTTTGCATTCAGAAAATAGCAAACTAGACAGAAACCAACATAGATTCAAACAGGATCTTTTCCAAAACTCATCTAATTGTATCTAATATAATTACTATATTAGTAAGTCAAAGGTGAAAAATGTATTTACTTTAGGAGAGCACTCCCTTGAATTTGAACATTTGCTCAATTGTTTAAGGATTTAAATAGGTGTACAAAATTTGATGATGACACAGAACATAAAAGGTCTAATGTGAAGAATGACAGAATCAATATTCAAGTTTATCCTGACAAGTGCTAGCAAACTAGTCTAAATCTAAACAACTGATAATGCAGTAGCTATGATTTTCTTTTAAAAAATCAATTATATAAATCTAGCTTGGTAGAAAACTTTCTTGGCAAGAATTCATAGGAAAGCACTGCAATAGTTTTGATTAATGGTAATTCTTTTAAATGGCCCTAAGTGATCTAATAGAGATGTAGTAATAACACAGCTAATAGGAATCTTTAGACTATACAAATCAAAGTATAGGTTCTAGACAAATAGAACTGATCATTGCTTGCAGATAAGCTAATTGCTTCAATTCCAAGTGCCATATTTCAAAGGACATTGGTGAGCAAGACCCCATCCACCAACAGAGAAGTAATTGCAGAATTGGTTGTGAATTATTTTGTATCAGTAAGAAAGTCTATTCTAACATTAAGATTCTATGACTCCATGAAAAATATGAACTACTGTTTAGTATCCTTATATCAGACAAGTCCTACTAAATATAGCACATACAGTCTTTGATTTTATACTACAGGTACTTCTAAAATCTGAGTTTTGTGCTTAAATTATTATTATTTTGATAAGTTCAATTGCAAAACAATCCCACTTCTTATCATACTAACTCAGGGGAAGGCATCTAATCATTCAGGCTTTGCAGTTAAAATAGATAAATGGTTTTCCCTCAAGAGTCTAATTTTTCACCCAACATTTTTGAACAAGAAGTCATATTTTTATATTGAAATCTGAATAAAGGATATGTTAGAATTTTAAAATTGTCTTTCTTTGTTCTTGTAGGAAAACATAATTGCTACATAAAAATATTTTAAAGTTGTTTCCATGCTAAGCAGAATTTAGAATACAAAATAAAGGGTTTGCACAAATCATTTGGCTTGAGTGTACCTCTAGCTATTAGAATCCAGACTCCATAATTCAGAGAAGTGCTTTGTGTATTATTCATCTGCAGATCAGAAATACACCTCAAATTATGTACTTATAGAAAGTTTCCAGGTAATGCTCCTTGCCCATGGACCACTCACTGACTAGCAAATAAGAACTCCACTGATTTTATCAATTACATTAAAACAACCTCCATTAAATAATTTGAGGAAAAAGGAAGCTATTTTAGGGAAAAAAGAGCCATTGCAACATTCACTTCCTTGCAAGTCCTTAGAACTGACACTATTCTTCTAAATAATGTCACTTTTATTCCTTTGAAACATGAAGGTCTTCATCCCACCTCTCCTCCTCAAATTTGAAGCCTGCAGAAGGGCCTATGAACTTGGCACTCATTTAATCATTGTTACCCATCCTCTCTCTTCCTCAAGTTTCTTTTGGCTTTCTTCTCTACTCTTTTTTATAGGCCTTTGAAGCCATCTATATACGTCTCAAAGGATGAGGTAATCCACTCCCGAAGAAATCCTGAAATAGTCATTGAAAACCCTATGAGGGTTGTTATGAGTCAGACTCAACTCTTGGGGACACAACAACAACAACAACAACAACAATAACAACAACAACAAATTTCTTATTAAATCAGTGGTTGGTTGTGGATAAATTAATTACTCAGAAGACTTTACCTCATTCTACTTCAAAATCCTAATATAAAATAATTTCTACTTGCCATGAGTAGCTTCCAGTTCTCTGCCCTAATGGATTCATGAATGACAGAAATTGACACAGCACCAGCCAGTCTGCTTGGGTACCTCCTTCTATTTCTCCCCTGAGCTGCTTTACATTGGGTAGTTTAGGATGACTTCTTCTGCAGGCAAAGAATTTCACTAGAAATTCATTGTGGGCTTTAACACTTCTCTGCTTCCAGGGAATAAAGTTTCAAGGTACGATTTCACACATCCTTCCACTTATTAGTTACTTCATCTGGACCAACAGTTCTCAATTTGTGGTACCATTAGAATCACTTAGAAAGTGTTAAAAATTACTGATTCCTGAAAGTGTTAAAAAAGACTAATCCCACTAATTAATGATTACAGATCATTAAGTAAAAATGATTTGCCATTAAAAATACATATATGGAAATGTTGCAATGAAAAGCATGTCAAAATGAAACACATTAAGATATACATTAAAAATTTCTAATAAAAAAATACTGATTCTAAGCTCCTGTTCCCTAAGAGCCACATTCCATTAAGTGTTGCCTGAATGGTGGCACTTTAAAAACAAATCTGTCTAGGTAAATCTATATTTTTAACTTAATCTTACTCTCATCCAAGACTCCTTCATTTTTATTTTATCTGGCCTTTTATTTTTTCAGTGGTACTTGGGGTGGAGCCCAGGACCTCACACATTCTTTACAAGTGCTGCACCACTGAGCTGCATACCCAAACCATTTTTTATATTTTATTTTGAGTTGGAGTCTCACAAAATTATGCAGGCAGCCTCTATCCTCAAACTTGAGATCCTCCTGCCTCAGTCTTCTGAGTCACTAGGATTACAGATATGCACCATGGTGCCTGACTTATCTGGCATCTTTTTGCCCATGTTATAGCTTTTATTCTACATCAAAATTTCTCCATTGCATCTCTATGGACATTTGTTGTTAGGTGCTGTTGAGTCATGTTGGACTCATAGTGACCTTCAGAGGGTTTTCAATGGCTGACTGTTTTTGGAGCTGTCACATCCTTCTCCTATTTCTGCAGTGCTGAGGATTGAACCCAGGTCCTCAGAGACTGCAGAGCAGCACTGTCCCAACTGAGCTAAGCCCCAATTCTTTCCAGTTGTGGTTATTGTATATTGTAAGATATTTAGCAGCATCTCAGGTCTCAATGACAGTAGTTTTACCCAAGTTTTGATATGAACTGTCTGTAGATATTGTCAAACATCCCCTAACAATTCAAATCACATTGAGAAACACCACTCTGTACCATGATCCCTACATTTCCACTGCCACCAGCAAAATCATGTTATTAACCAATACTTTCTATGTGCCAAGCTCTCAGCTAACTGCTGTACACAAATTATCCATTACCTTCTACCCTAACATATAGTTAAGAAGAAAATATATATTTCACTGATGAGGAAACTAAAATTCAGAGATGGTATGAAAATTGTCAGAGGTCCCAGCCCTAGAAACTGGTTGATACAGAATGTGAACCTGTCTACTTCTGACTCGGAAGAACATGCTCTTGGCTCCCAGAACACCTTTTACTTTGTAGACTCTTTTGTTGTTTATCTCCTCTTACGACTATTAGCCCACTAGAAGCTTATCGCATTATGACTGATTCATAATTCTTCACATGTATTAAGTACTGAATTAATATTTATCAAATTAAATGGTATTTAATAGTAAGTTTATGTTTTTAATCCAAAGCTTACTTAAATTCCTAAATTAAACTTTTTTTCAAAGGTATTCCATCAGTTTTTCACTCTGGGAATTAACTGCCATTTAGTCTACCTATTGCTAATCCTCTCAAGTGTTTGATCTATCATAGAAGCCCACCATTTTCCTGGTCACCTCAGATCTAGGTCTTTCCATTATCCTCTTAGAAATGCTTTCTAGTTCCTGTACTTTCCACTTTGAACACCTATTATATTTCGAATGAAGGTAAATCTTTTTAGAACCTGGATTTTAAACTCATTAAGTAGCCAGTACAAATCATTCTATCATGACCTTTAAGGATAAACCAGAAAATTTTAGCCTGGCAATTTGAAAATCTACTTTAATTTTTCTTCCATCTCTTCTTCCCTTTATCTTCCATGGAAGATACTGGATTGGAATAATTTTTTAAAGCCTTTTGTTGATAAATTCTTTGCAGAGTTAAACTTTGCATGTAAGCAGGGCATGCAAAGTAAACTGAACTATATGTGTGGGTGGATGATGGGCTGTCCTTGACTGGGCTCCCAGAACATCCTGGGGTCCAGAAGAAGTCAAGAGAAGACCCCTGTTCACACTTCCTTCTACTCAGCATAATATAATTCTGGCCTATTGCTGGTATGTATACCTACCAGTATGTATACATGTGGCCGTATTACAAAACTTGGGTCACATTGACCTATATCTATACCTCAGGCAAACTTTTAAATCTACCTGTTATTTAAATTCCATTGAGTTCATGAACCCTTTTCTAACCACATCCTCACAACAGTTTCTCTTTTCTCTTACATTCATGCTCTTTGTGTCATTTTCCCATTGAGTGCTTAATACATTTTATATAAGATACACAAGTTATTTCTTAAGTAACATAAGATTTTCTTAATTAAGTTTGATTTAACCAACCATATAGATTAATTGAGTCTGTTGATTACCTTTGCCTGCTTTTCATTGCCTACAAAATTTGGGACAGGGGAGGATTTTCTCTTATTCAACCTACTCACTTTTGTTACAACAGTGGAGGTACCTGCTTGACAAAACTGTTCCCAACATTGGCTATAGCAGGTGAATTTGTTCATGTACCTAAATTAATTATTCCCTATGAAAATTAAAATGAATGTGAATAGAATCATTATTATTAAAACTAAGTTGAGTGTTATGAAAAAATAAAAGTTGCTATAAATTAAATGAAGATATACAACAATTAAAAATAGGGAAAAAAGTTGAACAATTTTCATTAAGATTTTACTCCAGTTTGAAGAAATGGAAGCTGGAAATGTGTAGTCAAGGTGTTTCAGTGAGAAAAAAATGAAAAAACTTTCCATCAGAAAACCAAGTCATTGGTCCTATGTCCATAAAATTGTCTAATAGTGTACATTTACATTTTTAGGGACAATCAGGTGAATAAAGTATTCATACAACACTTTATTATGTTTTCTCAATTTATAGGGCTTTTTAAGAGATCTAATCATAACAGAAAATAAAGTTTCTGTTATTTGTTCAAATTAGTAACTTTAGAAATCCAGGCAATTACCATATTGTTTAAAATGAAATTTTACTTTTCTTTTGGAAATGCTGTTGTAACTTGAAATGCTTTGCCTTGTTTATTTATTAACAACTTGTTTTCATTCTTCAAGGGTGGATTAAGCTCTTTGGAGTCAAATGAAGCTACTTCTCTGGACAAAATAGTGATTATGCTGGGTAATACTAGCTTTGGGCAAAAATGAAGTATAACTAGAAAAAAACTGATCTCTTTGTGTTTTAAATTGGCTCTGGAAGCAAAAGAAGAGGTAAGATTTGAAAATGGTATTAGGATTTTAGAAAAATAAAGTGGTGGTAGGATAATAAGAGTATCCTTCAGCTATAACTCTTAAAAAGGTCATAGTAATTCTCTAAATCAATTATTTTTAAAAATTCTCAAAGATATCCTATGAAACTTCCATTATTTGCACCTCTTAATCTCAGTAATTTTTCCATTATTAGAAGATGTACAATGGAAATTATGTTTCTGGTTCTTACAACATAGAATCAGAAGCATCAAAGTAAAATCACCTCCTAGAACTTCTCTAATGTTATTTATGACCAAGGACTTCAAATGAAACTGAGTCCTAGATGTTTTAAAACCTTGCTTTCTAGATGTTAGGAGGAAAACATATCATCTAAAAGCTTTCATGAAAACTTCTTAAAATCTCTTTTGGGGCAGATTGTTCTTGTGTTCTGGGAAAATCACCAAAGACATCCATTATGAAAAGTTACCCTTTTCAGAAGTGATTAGGACAAGTCAAGTGAAGCTCTAAGAAGCTCGGCTGTTTTCTCAGGTCACAAAGAAGTTGTTTTATGGGGGAATTCAGAGCTACACTGCACTTCTGGGGATACTTCTCCTACAGAGGAAGTTTCTAAGAAAGCATGGTCTATATATAAAGACCACTGATGATCCTCATAAAAGCAAGTGTGTTTCCTTTGTCAGTGTGTGAAACTCAGATCCACATGACAGTATCCAGCATGGAGTTAAAGCGTGCATGCATGTAAGTGAATCATATTCCCTTCATCTTTGCCCACAGCCCAGAGTCACAACAATATCTCAGAGGTTGGCAGGTTTGAGGAAATTAGAATCAGTATAGTCAGTGGTTCTCAAGGGGATCAAACAGGCAGGGGAGGTAATGACTCCCTGATAACATAAGCACTGGAAGTAGACTTGATTGTCAACACATGAAAAGGTTCTGGGTACTCCGTGAAATAGTTGGATTACAGGAAGCTAAATTGCTAGGGGTCAAATAGATGAAATGGTCATGGTTTGGGATTTTATATCAGCTTTTATTAGATACATATAATCAAGTGAAGCTTGGCATTGGGTTACACTTTACTATTTTTACTTTACTATTAGTCTATTTTACTTTGCTGTTACTTTACTACTAACTTTATTATTATACTTACTATTTCTTCTTGATATATTTTCCCACCCACCAGGTGAAAGGAAGTCATAACATTATAAATTACTTCCTCTACTTAAACCCTCAAAGCAAGTGGAAATTTTCTCCTACAGTTGTAACAATATGTCTTAAATTTGGATAGAGTCCCCTGACTAGGAAAGCTCCCTCTGAAGTAGAATAGTATGAGCTTGAAATGGTGTAGGGGAACCTGGAAGATGAAATATCACTTGATAAGGTGAATGGAATCAGTGCTTCAGGGTGTAAAGGCTTTCTGTGACACAGGTTGCTTATGATACTCCCCAAAGGAGAACACAGAAAAAGCTACATATGCTCTTGGGTTTTACTTTCCCCTCTGTTAATGTATATAACAATAGTACCTATCAAGACCCCTGTATGTCTGACAGCTTGTCATTCTATGGGGGCTTGAGTGTTGCTATTATGCTGAAAGCTATGGCACTGGTATTTCAGATACCAGCCGGGCCACCTCTGGGGGACAGGTTTCAGCTGACTTCCAGACTAAGACAAACTAAGGAGAAGGACTCAGGGGCCTATTCCTGAAACAATTAGATATTGAAAACCCTATAAATGGCAGAGAAGCCCTGTTAAATACAGTGCTGAAAAATGAGCCCCTTAGGCTGGAAGGCATTCAAGAAAGGACTGGGAAAATTTGCCTCCTCAAAGTAGAGTGGAACTTAATGACAGGAATGGAGAAAAGCCCCTGGGACCTCCTTTTGCTAATGTGAGACAACTCAAAATGAGAAGAAACGTAGTGACTGCAACAGGGGACTCAAACAAAAGAACATGTGCATGGGAGTGTTGAGTCCTATTTCATCCTTGTGTATATACCGTCACTGAGTTGTGATGGTATACAACAACCCACCAAGAGGTTTTGCAGATAATGAAGGCTGACCTTCATAGCCAAATCAACAGCAAATCTCAAATGTGGCTCATTCCATAGAGACACTTGTCTTGATATAATTACATTGTCTACAGGGATATTAGTTCCCAGTGTACTAATAATTGGTGCGATCTCGTTAAACTCTTGTTTAATGGGAACAATACTGAACTAACCACAGATCACAATTCTAGCCCTGGATCTGTTACACCTTGGATCCTTGTTCTAGTCCATTATTTTATTGAGCTTAAAAGCCTCTTTCTTAAATAAAGTAGCAAGAGTAGATCTTAGATCAAGTTTGTTTGTTTGTTTTTCTTTTTTTAAAAAGCAGGTTTGTCTTGAGCTGCAGTGTGGTGGTAGCATGACAGGCAGCTACAGTGTAATGGTAAACACAATCTGGAACCTTCGCCATCTCATCTAAACTCATTGTGCCTCAGTTTCCTCAACTGAAAAATGGGAGTGATAATATTATAATCTTCTTAGGATGGTTAGAAAAAGTACTGTGATTATATTAGTTCTACAAACATAATAAGACCTCAATGAACACGATTAGCCCAAGAATCTAATTGATAAAGAACTCTAATTGAAGTACTAGGGATCATGAGCCCTGGAAATTTCCATAAAATTCTTGGCACTATTCATGACTCTGCATTTTATTTTCAACTTAGAAAATATACCAATGCATAAACTGATATTCTGCTCCTCTTGGGCATTCAATAAATATGTGTTGATATTTTTAAAGTAATTAAAGTAACTGTGATGATTAAAAGCCAAACACAAAACAGTTTACCATTGATAGGGAGGATTTCAGAGTGTCTCATCCATTCCCAATGTTCTTTGCCTAATTCCATCTTCACTCATGGCAGGAAGTCTTTTCATCTGATTTGTATGATAGATGCCATTTGGACACATTCAATTTACCTGTATGGGCATTTGATATATTTTAGCTCATTTTTCCCTTTAAACACTTGGGACTGGGATTCACAGATTTATTTATTCTGTCTTTATGCAGCTGGACATGAAACACATAACTTGGTAGCTTTGGAGTGGCCAGATTGCCTTCCATGTGCCTATGAAAGAGGAAAACTAGTCTACAGAGAGAAGGATAGGGCAGATAGAACCAGGGAGCAGAGATGGTAGCTATTTCTACTCAAGGCCCTTGCCTTGAGTTCTTTCCTTGGGAACAATTGCATTGTGAGCCCTTAAGTTTCAAGACACCTGAATTATCTTCTGCTTTCCTCTTTAAAAGTGTTTCTTCTGTACTAGAAGATTGAACCCAGTGTCTTGCATTGCTAGGCAAGTGCTCCACCACTGAGCTGCACCCTTAGCCCCCTTTTATTGAAAAATGGTCTTGCTAAATTGCATAGGATAACTCTGGCCTCAAACTCATGATGTTCTTGCTTCAGCCTCCCAAATTGCTGGGATTATAGGCATGTACAACAGTGCCCAGCTTCTGAATAATCCTCTAACGAAGTGTCTTCTTAGTTTATGCCAGCTCTCATGAATTTTTTTCTTATGTAAGCAAGCACTGCAAACCATAGTCTGGTTGCTAGATAATTTTTAAGAAGCTACTAGCAAGAAAGATGAATTGTTTGGTTCAAGAAAATCTACAGAAATAAGCATGAAAAACTGTGAGACAGAAACTATCACTGAAAGCCAATTTTTTTTGTAGCTAATAGTTTGTGAAGATTTGGTCCCTAATTGTGTTAGCTTTCATTCCTTCTCCTTATGCTTCATCTTTGCAAGAGTAAAGTTTCAAACATTTCCTCAGAAAGCTGTTGATGTTGGTCTAACCTTCTGCTTTGTATTATTGTAATTATTTGACATTTGTAAAGTGCTCATGGTGTTCCAAACTCTGCTCAGAATTAAAAAAAAAAATCAATCCCCTTCAGGCAAAGCACATGTCCACAGTGTTAACCTAAAGCCAAAGAATAAGATTCCGGTAGAAAGAAATAAAGGATTAATGCTGTCATTAATTTTTCTTGGATCCATGCTAAACAAAATGTTTCACCGTGAGAGGCATGAATCTCACATGAGCTTCAAATTTTGCCATCAGATGTAAGACAGGGAACTACATTTTAATGGATTTTAAAATAGAGCTAATGCATTACTAATTAGGCTTTTTTTCTTTGCTCTTTTCAAGGTTAAAAAGGGAATTTTCACATAAAAGGAAATCTCACTAAAATATCTACCATTATATCATCTATATGTTTCACAATTTTAAATGAAATGTAGTCTATTTTCTTTTAATTTATCTTATTTTCCCATACAAGTTAAATACTCAAAATCCTTTAGGTAATCCATTGATAGTGATTGATCTATAATATTTACCTATAGTAGCAATAAACAAAACTATGTCAGCCTTAAATTGATTTGCTAATGACTATATATACTTATGTATATAAATATATACATCCCTCCTATATCTAATATGTAGATATTTCACTGTTAAAATACTGAATGAAAAAGCTGAACTACTCTTTGGTCTTTGGACAGTCTGTCTGTCTGTCTGTCTGTCTGTTTGTCTGTCTGTCTATCTGTCTATCTGCCTGCCTACCTATCTATCATTTGTTTTAAATAAGGCCCAAGTATCCAAAAGAAAATTAACATGTCTGGAGCCTCTAACTCCATGTGCTGACAAACGTTTTCATAACATTCTTCTTACCATTTGACCTGACCACTAGTAACTATTTATTTTTTGCTACGATGCCTTGTGTCTTCTCTGCAACAAGGAGAACAAGTCGGCCTGACAGTATGCACAGAAATAGTGCCGAATGGCTATGCGACGTATCTTTCACAAACTTGGCCACATATAGTTAAACCCACGAAACATTTATTTTTAGGATGGCTTATATGCTCCTATGACACATTTAAGACATTTCTATGAAAAATATTATATCCCTTGAATATGGAATTCCAATGATGTACCCACCACTCATCAAGAGCGTATTAAGTGGTGTGTCACTGACATTAAAAATAATGAAAATACCTGTAAGGTGTCCCTCTTCTATTTATTTACATATTTTAACAAGAAACAAGAGGATAATAAATGATAATGAAGAACAATTTATCCCCCAGGGATTGAATAGCCTCTTGTCCTACTATACCACACAATCATCAATTTTAATTGCTTCAGATATGTAACCCATGTGGATAAAATTAAGATCCATTCCAACAAGAAGGAAAAAAAGCCTAAGACTGCTATAAAGAGAAAGCTCTTCCAGGCTATTTTTCAACAAATAAGCAAAAATATTACTACATTATTTGGCATAAAGGTCTATAATAAATATTTAATTTCATACAATGAAAATAACTATAGACTCTTTGTGTGCTTTTAATATTGTCTTATCTTGTCTGGGCCAATAAAGATGAAATACATTTTAAAAAATAAAATATACCAGGAGAGTATGTTAAAGCTACTCATTTACCATTCAGCATAAAAAGTCACCAGAGTTTCTATTTTGGGACAAATTCAACATCATGCTTAGAAGAGATAAACCTGCTTTACTGATAAAAATAATTCTTTCATGAGACATTTATGTTTGATTTTTATGACAGACCATAAATATGTAGTTTATTCTTGAATCCCATAAATGAAAAAAATAAAGCCACTGCCTATGTTGAATCAGAAATTTCTGAGTCAGTGGGTGCGGGTGGTATCTATGTCTCAGAGCAAGGCAGAGCCTTGCTGTGCTGCTGCTCCCAGATCCTAAGGGCAGCTATGAGGCCTGAATCATCATTGCACAACACATGTTTTTTCATTTCATGCTAACATATTGTTGAGTCATGAGTCTATTTAATGAGTCATTACCCAGTTTCAAGCCCTGGGGTTTAGCTCTTCTGGTAGAGTGCTGCTCTGCACTCTCTGCAGATCCTGGTTCAATCCCCAGCACCACAAAAACAACAGGAGAAGGACCTGGTAATCCACTGAAGCAATACTGAAACAATTAGCCATTGAAAACCCTATGAGAGTAGCTATGAGTTTGAGTCAGACTCAACTTGACACCACATAACAGCAACCCAATTTCAAAAGATGAAATGGGTCACATTACAATTTAAGGGCCTGCAGTGGTAGCCCTGTGGCATCCGATCCCGTCAGATCTCAGAAGCTAAGCAGGGCCAGGCCTGGTTAATACCTGGATGGGAGACTGCCTGGGAACACCAGAAGCTGTAGGATTGGGAGAAGGACCTGGCAACCCCCTCCCAAAAATCAATCTGCCATTGAAAACCCTATGAACGGCAGAGAAGCACTGACAATAGTGTTTCCCCTGTTGAACAGAGGGTCGCTATGAGTCGGATACCGACTCGACGGCACCTAACAACAACAACAACAATTTAAGAAATCAGAGTTCATGTATGGTATATGTGTATATTTTGAATACCATATGCATATACATGGGCTGGGATTTACCTCCGTTGGTAGAGTGCTGCACTGCAGTCTCTGAGGTCCCAAGTTCAATTCCCAGCACCCCAAAAATGGGGGAAGGACCTGGCAATCCACTCCCAAGGCAATCCCAAAACATTCTGCCATTGAAAACCCTATGAGGGTCGCTATGAGTCAGATACCGACTCGACAGCACCTAACAACAACAACATGCATATACATATATACACACATACATATGTGTGCATGTGTATATGTACATACTTATATATTTGTTGCATGGTAACAAACTCCTGTCTATGAGTTGTGGCAAAAAGTCAAAAAATGTTTGCATGCCACTATTCTGGTGAGATCCTAACAATAATCCTTATAGACAGACAAGTGAAAAGATATAGGTAGATGTTAGCACATTGTATCTCAAAGTGCGTTTCTCAGACCACCTCTATCAGTATCCCCTAATCCTGAGGTTGACTCAAAACCATCTACGCAAACATCCATGGGGATTTGGATCTTCATGTAAAATTGACTCTCCTAGTAACTATTCTGTCTCCTGAAGTGGTGAGGACCATCGTACTAGAGATCTTCTCTGTTCTGTGAGAGGAAGTGTCCAAGGCACTCAATAAGTTTATGAAAACAGAAATAATCTTCCTTCTATTTTACACTTCCTTCTAGATTTATTATCTCCCATACAATGGCATTAGCCAGATATAGCTATTTAAGTTTAAATGAAAATATAATAAAAATAAGTTCCCCACTAACTACATAGCAAGTGTTCAAGAGACACATCTGGCTAGTAACATTGTATTCAACATGGCAAATATAGAACATTTTTATCATTACAGAAAGTTTGATTGGACAACCCTGCTGGGGAAGTTTTGAAGGAATTATAGAACTCGGCACAATGTTTTAACAATAAATACATTCATATTAAAGGTGGGCTATTGAATCACATATGATGCATGTAAGTAAAATACACATTATATTTTTAAGCTTAAAGGCATTTTGTATTAAATAATATACATTATTAATGTTTTTAATATTTCAAAAATCAATATATAGTGATGAGGGAAGGTGAAACAGGATTTTTAGGATAGTGAAGTTACTCTGTATGATACTGTAAGGCTAAATACATGTCATTACCATTTTTTCCAACCTACAGAATGTAGAACACCAAGAATGAACTCTGATGTAAACTACAGACTTTAGGTGATAATGTACTGATGTAGGTATATCAGCTATAACAAATGTACCACTCTGATGGAGGATGTTGATAATAGGGAAGTCTATACATGGGGTGGGGGGTAGGAGGTTATGGGAAATCTTTGTATCTTTTGTAATATCAACTTTAAAATGTTCTTAAAAATCTATCAAAATCGATATGTACTTGGAAAAAATTTTTAAGAAACTAAAACAGACACAACAAAGTGTTTCATAGTCTAATACCATACCATTAATAAAATTAATATCATTTAAGATAAAATATGTTTATATATTCATAACTGCACATGCACATTTCATATCAAAACAGCTGTGAGTTGTTTATTAATTTTCCCTCTAAATTATAATGTTATTATCTCAAGAAGGCACATATTGCTTGAACTGCCATTATGATGTGGAATAATCAAGTTGCCAATAGAGTAAACAGTTTTCAGGATGCTAGTTGTACCAAATAATACCCAAAATAGATTAAGGTCCTCATGAAAATGAAACTTTAAAGAGAGAGGACATTATTAACTGCATTTGTTATGCAAGTCATATAAAAATGTGCATGTGATCTGGGGGTCATGGTGTACACCTGTAATCTCAGCAACTTGGGAAGCTGAGGCAGCAGGATTGAAAGTTTGAGGCCAGAGGCAGCCTTCACAATATCCTGTCTTGATAAATAAATAAATAAATAATAAGAGCATGTACATTTTCATACCAGTTGCAACTTGAGTATGATTGCATTAACCAAAATGTATCTTTCTATAAAGGTACTATTGACCTATACTTTTAAAATATGTCTTCATCCAAGATTTTATTGTTGTTGTTATTGCTGTTGTTAGGTGTCCTCGGGTTGGTATCTGACTCATAGCAACCCTACGTACAACAGGTGAAACATTATTGTCAGTGCTTCTCTGCTGTTCATAGGGTTTTTAATGGCGGATTGATTTTTGGGAGTGGGTTGCCGGGTCCGTCTCCCGTTGTTCCCAGGCAGTCTCCCATCCAAGTACTAACAAGGTCCAATGCTGCTTAGCTTCCAAGATTTGAAGGGATCAGATGCCACAGTGGTATGGCTGCAGGCTTCATCCAAAAATAGTCAGCAAAGTCTATATGAGCTAGAGAAAGGTAGTGTAAGCAGAACGTGGGGGAAATGATGAGCACCTTAGCACCCTAACCACTTAGAAATAAAGTTCTGTGTTCAAAGAGTCTAACCACATAATCATCCCATGGGGTATGGGATGGTACTCACTGTTTATTGTCTACTTAACCACCATTCTCACTTCCTGCCTTTTAAGAGAACTTTACCTTCCTCCCCTACCCAGGGCAATGTGTCCAGCTACTAAGAAGGGAGGAATCATGATTATTTTAAGCCAGTTATACCAATCCTGTTCTTCTATGCCTGTAATTTGTGTAGAGGGAAACTGGTGATGCAGGTCTATTCTTAGAGAAAACAGAGATAAGCTCCTGGGTAAGGCAGGGTATAGGAATGGTTCTGATGAGGGGACCCTTTTCTCTCTTCCCTGCCTTCCTGGGTTTTGTGCTGTTCTCTGAGGATATCACGCTAAGAGAATCCTGGGATCCGAGGCCAAAATACTGCCCATGGTGGAAATCTAGGGTGGAAGAAGAGAGTCTTTGATGACATAATAGAGCTCGCTGTACCTGCCCTGAGGTTGTGAACTCTCAGACTTCTCTTTAGATGTCTTTATAGTTTAAGACACTCTACATGAGATTTTCTGCTACTTTTAGCTGAACACATTCTAACCACTATAGTGAATGAGATCAGAGGTATATAAAGTCACCTGAAAGTTGAAGAAATTTTGATTAGAAAATATATTGAATCAGTTTATTATCATAATTTACATAAAAGTGTCAGTCCTATATGAGGTTTCTCACCAATGGAAATATAGAAAAAAAGAGTTCCACAGAAAAATAAACCTTGACTTGCAATTCAAGAGTTGTCTATGGAAGAGGGAATTTTGGCAAAATATCTTCAAGTGCTATGATCCTCTTGTCAAAATTATCTTTACAGTGGACGGGAATTTTTCAAGTTCCTTTAGTTGAAGATCAGTTCTAAAGAAAAATGGACTAGGGTTGCTGTGAGCACAATCTTGTGATTCCCATGAAGCTTTGCCCGAAGGTAAGGCATGGCGAAGTCATAGTGGCACTGATGTATCCACCCATGGGACTGCTGTTTGTATTTCTAAGACAGCAACTGCCTTATACCTTCAGTCTTCTGGGCTGAGTTAATGAGTAATAGCCAATGAGAGATAACGAAGGTAGCTTAGCCAAAGTTTGGTATATTCCTCAAATTAAGTGCTACCTCACAAAGGTTTGCCAGTTTGCTGGCTGGTCTATCCTCCGCTTGATCTTTCCTCAACCATTCTCAGTGAGTAAAACAAAAGTGGATTGGGCAACAGAGACAGAGAGAAAGAGAGGAAGATTGGGGGTGATTAAATAACATCAGAGGGGTGGTAAGTAGGAATGGAGGGCAAGTGTTTAGGAGAGAGCAAGGATGCTGTACAAAGGCAAGAAAAAGAAAGGTGGACACTGATTAGGAACATTACAGTAGGATCAGTCAGTTCAATGAAAGAATGCACTAGATAAAAATTATTCAGGGATAAATAAAATGTTAAAACAGAACAGTTGGTATATGGAATTCAGGAAAATTGAGCAGGAAACAAAGAAAACAGAGGAGAAAAGGTTAACTTCTGTGTGGACAGCTGTGCCTCCAGGAAGCATTATTAAATATTGGAATTAATATTAGAACTCTTCAAAAGTCATGGCACATAGCCTTGTGCACAGATTAGGCTCTTCCACCTTGGTTCTTTCAGTTAAGGTCTGAGAGAATTGCTCTGTTTCTTTATTCATCCAGGAATCAGCTAACAATAGAGAAGCCTTATGAAAAGCCCGAAGAAAAAAATGATTATTATAAAGGTTTCATGATGGTATGAACATGACAGAAGAGGGAATGTAAAACTTTGCACCTTCATCTGCTTTGAGAGAATTATCATGTCTCCTACTCACACTGAACCTGGATCCACACAGAGAAAGGGCATTCCAAGTAGGGTCTTCCAATTGCTGTAACTCATATACCACAGAGAAAAGTAACATGGATGGCATTAGTTCCCAGCTTCCTAAGTAGCACGACCAGACAGGACATCACAGTGTGTGGATTTCTTCCTTTTTACTCCAGTGTTTATGTCCCCAAATCTAGTGTTGGTAGAGCACTGCGCTGCAGTCTCTGAGGTCCCAAGTTCAATTTCTAGCACCACAAAAATGGGAGAAGGGCCTGGCAATCCACTCCTGAGGCAATCCCAAAACGGTCAGCCACTGAAAACCCTATGAGGGTCGCTATGAGTCGGATACCGACTGGACGGCACCTAACAACAACAACAAGAAGTAGAAGCTACATTTCAAAAGTGGACATAGTCAGTAATCAGGTGTCCTTTTACTTTGATCCATAGAGAATAAAGTGAGTGTTTCCACAATGCATCTTCATTTTTGCTCAAAATCACATGACTTGAGCAGAAACTACAGTATACTTTAAGATATTCACATTGAATAAGAAAGCTATTCAGAATATTTGACAATAAAGCCATGGTAGCAGTTGGTGATTTCATTAACTCTCAGTGCAATGACAATTAGGAAGACATTCTTCTTGAAAAAACAAAAAATAAACATAAATCACTTGGTCACATCATTTGAATTGTAGTACGGCTTGTTCTCAATACTATAATACACAGTTGCAGCACCGAGTTGCATCTGCACATTTCCCTTTGCACAGTTTTTGGAGTGTAAGGCATTGAAAGTTTGGTGAAAATGAAGGAAATGGTGATAATGGTAGTGGCATAGATGATACTCTACAGGTGAGGTGGGTTAACAAATGCGGAACGCAGCTATAAACAGAGCAAACAAAAACAGCGGCAATTTTCACAAAGTTTTGAATTCAAACTCTGATGTTTTTCACTTTATAATTAAATCTGTGTTTTTGTCAACCCTCTTATATTGAGATTAGTGCTAACCAGAAGTTAAATGTGGGTACTGGATTCCTTTTCCAACTGCAGTATATAAATGGTGATCTAATTTTCCCTATTGGGAGCATTATCACAGTTGATTCCCTCAGTTTTAGGTTTCTTGATTCAATAACAGGGCCAAAGTCAATTTGAAGTAACATCTGAACTAATTAGTGACAAAAGCAATTTGACTCTTCCCTCAGTTATAAGTGCTATTTTAAAGCTCTGACCTCTTGGTGTTAGGCTGAAGAGGTATAAATTGCATTAGGCCAATCCTCAAAGAACAGAGGTAATGGTAGCAGTAATTTCAGGGAAGATTCACTTCAATTTTCTATATTATCTGCTTCTAACATCCACTTTAAAAACCTAGGCAGTTTCACCCAAAATGTTGTTTGGTCAACTTCACAGGGCTATACAAAGTGTGTTTCAAAGTAATTTCACTGGCTTTTATCTTTCCAAACATTTGTAATTTCTTCAGAACTTTGATTTTTTTTGGTTGAAGTAAAAATACTCTAGAACAGTAAAAGAAGGGTCATCAAAATGTCATTAAAGGTTCTACTCTAAGAATTGAGCAAAACCAGTTGTTCTGGCACCCAAGATCCAAGGAAAGTAGCCTGGGGAAGACTGCTCACTGACCTGCTCTGTTATGCCCAGGGACCACTTAGACATTTGCTAGTCTGAAAGGAAGAATTTATCTGGCAATTGGATAGGTATCTACATAGCACCCAGAGATCTGATTTTAACATTTAGACCCTGTATTAGTTTGTAAGAGTTGCTTAAAAAAAAAAAAAAAAAAGTGCTGCAAACTGAATGGCCAAACATTGTCTCATATTTGTAAAGGTGCTAAGTCCAAAATCAAGATGTGGGTCAGCATGATTCTTTTAAAAAGTGAAGAAGGGTCTATTGCAGACCTCTCTTTTTGGCAAGCACCTGGCAATCTTCATGGATCTCTTCACTTTATCTTTCCTCTTTGTATATTTCTCTTGGTATCCAAATATTCTATCTTACAGGTATATCAATCATATTGGATGGGGGGCCACCCTACTCCAGGATGACCTCATCCCCACCAATTACACCTAAAACAATGGCTTCATTTCCAGAAAGGTCTCATTCTGAGGTACTAGGGAGTAGGATTTCCACATCTGATTCTTGAGAGAACAAGATTCACCCCACAACACACACTAATAGTTTCTATTTAAAAGCATCTTCTTGGCCAAATGTGATTTGGGAGGCAGAAGCAGGAAGATCTAGAGTTCATGGCTAGAGTAGCCTGTATAACTGAGACTCTGTCTCAAAATAAAAAATAAAAAACAGACTGGGCATGCAGCCTAGTGGTAGAACATTTGCAAAACATGTGCAAGGCCCTGGGTTCAACCCTGATGTCCTTCCAAAAATAAAAATAAATAAATAATATAATTAATTAATTAATTAATTAAAATAAAATAAAATTATTTTGTTACCAAATGCATGACTTCAGGGCTGCGTGGATTGTTATTGAGCAGAATCATTCAAGTCATCTGCTGTCTTATAATGTGTGTCAGTGATAGTAAGATGTAAGCTTTTTAAACTCCTTGTTTTGTTTTTTTCTATGCATCTTTTCTATAGAGAAAACCATAAAGCTCTATGTTAACCTTGCACCTGGCACAAGAATGGAAGGTGCTACTAGGAAAGAGGTTCTCTTGGCCTGAATCCTTTAATCTTTGCATAATTTCTGAGACTCAAGATTTCTCAAGATAGAGCGGGAAAGTGGTAGGCACCTGCTCTCAGGGAAAGGGTCTGATCTCACCCAGAATGGTTCCAAGCCTTATTGACATGGGCAAGGGATTTCAGTATGGAGAGCATTAAAGTTCAAATCACAGTAGTTCTTTCTCTCTGAAGAGAGCTTCAAGGGATTGCAGAGCTTCCAGAGTGAGCAACAGGCATCTCTGGTGACGGGTGTAATGTGGGCACCAATTTTGGACCACGATAACCAGAAGCTAGATTTGGGATCATCAAGTGCAACATCTTTCATGCTGAATTCTATGGACTAGAAGTTCATAGCTTTTGCATAATTAAAAGTATATTGTCATCAGATAAGTTTAGTGAATACTGAGTTAAATAAATGTAAAGAGATTTATTTCCTAAAAGATTTCCATTGTTTAAAACTATGAATGTAAATTGGAAATTACAAAGAGATAAAGAAATTTGAATTTCCTGCAAATTTTTGATAATATAAGCTTTTGAGATTTCTTATATTGTTTCTAGTAGGCCAATGTTTAGATCCTACTGATTTAGTATTTTATACAAATAGTATGGGAAATACTAATCTAGTTTCATTCTCTTATTTTGGATATGTAGAAGTTGAAGCCTTGAGAGGTAAGGCATCTTGGCAAGGTCTCTCAAGTGTACAGTCTTGGTTTGTTTGGCTGGCAAACATCTGCACTAAACAGAGTCAGTACTGAAGCCAAATCCTCATCCCAGCTCAGTGAACTTTCACATTGTCACAGAGTTTTGCCAAATATTTGAGTACTCTTAGAGATTTCTGTTAGATTTCATTTGCCTCTGAGAAGACCTGCCTGTCTGTTCTCATCGTCATTTGGTGCTGTCAGGTTGGGCCCAACTCATAGCCACACTCATAGGGTTCATAATGACTCATTGTTTTTCAGGATTGCTTCAGGAGTGGACTTCGTGTCCTTCTCCCAATTTTGCTGTGCTGGGGATTGAACCTGGGACCTCAGAGAGTGTGGAGCAACACTACCAACTGAGCCAAACTCCAGCTGGAAATCTCCTGAACAATAAATTTTTCTTTTTTCTTTTTTCTTTTTTATTTTGGAGGGGGACTTGGAGGTTGAACCCCGGACCTCACACATAACTTTGCATGTCACCTACTGCTGGATTGCACTTACAGCCCATCTTTTTATTTTTAGTGTCATTAAGTTATGCAGGCTGCCCATGGCCTTGAATGTGCAATCCTCCTGCCTCCCCTTCCTGCACTGCTGGGATTGCAGGTATGCACCAACCACTTCTGAACACAATTTTTTTCTTTTGGTACTTGGGGTTGAACCTAGGGCTGCATGCTTTGTAAGTTCTCTACCACTGAGCTGCATCCTCAGCCCAGTTTTTACTTTTTATCTTGAGACAGAGTCTCACTAAATTACACAGGCTGCCTCTGGCCTTGAACCTGTGATTCTCCTGCCTCCAGTTCCCAAGTTCCTGGGATTACAGGCATGAGCCACTATGCCTGGCCACATTTGTTTTTAATTGAGAAACATATGCTCATCCTGAGATACCTCCTAGCACAAGTCATCATGTGTGACAGTCACCCAAGTCACCTGAACTTCTGTTTAAAATTTCTGTTATTTATTCTACAAGTACTTATTGGAGCATCTGAAAATGTAGCAGTGAATGAGGCAGAGAAAAGGCTCTGAGCTAGCACAGTTTCGATTTTATAAAATGAGACAGACAGTGAACATGAAAAATGAACAAATACTATCTGAGAGTGCTAAGTACTTTGGTGAACGTGGAGGATTCTTCAGGCAGAAATGTTAAGGGGAGGATGGGGATGACTTAAGCTGGGGCAGCCTGCTCCACCAAGAGGCAAATTGAACTGATACCTGAGAAAGTTGAAAATGAGACCCAGGTGGACTAACAGCTGCACCAGGGTCTCTGCTAAGTCATACTTGGCATGAGTCCCAGTATAAGAGTCAGGAGTGTAGAGATGAAGGGTCAGGTTCCTGGAGTCCCACCTGATAGATTTTGAACCAATGAGAGTGGGATGGTCTCAGGAATCTTCACTTTAAACAAATATGCCAATGCTTCCAATTTAGAAAGTCTATGGAAAACACTTGAGGTAATTTTGTACTAATCTTTTGGGTATACGCTGGACTCAGAATTGAAGAACAGCAGAATTTCTTGAGCAGAGTAGGATGAGTTCTGTCTACTTACACTCCATATATGTAAAGCAACTTTGGAACAACTCAACAACTGATTTGAGGAAAGTTAAGGAAAGGTGCCCTGGAGCCACCTATCCACAAGGTGAATTACTAGTTTCACTTCTAGTGGATGCCCCCTGACATTTGGTATTACCTAGTAATGCCAATTATAATCTACAGCCATGCCACCCATATCATCAGATGTTGGAAGCTAAGCAGGGTTGGGCCTGGTTAGTACTTGGAACAGAGAACATCTGGGAACAGTGGGTGCTGTGGTCTTGGGAGAAGAACCTGGCAGCCCATGCCCAAAACAATCACCCATTGAAAACCTTATGAAGAGCAGACAGGCACTGACAATAGTGCTCGGGAAGGCACAGTGTTGAGTACTGTTCCATTCTGTTGTACATAGCGTCACTATAAGTCAAACCCAATTCAATGGCACCTAAGCAACAACAAAGTAATGCCAATTAATAATGAATCCTGACATTCCCACGTAAGACCATGTAAGGTGATGCCCTTCAAATGTGAAAGTGAAATAAGTGAAAATTATATTTTTTGAGAAACATGCTGAGGAATTTATCCAAAATAACAGAGAAAAACAGAAGAAGTTGATAACTTGTATTTTTAAATTAGTCTATATTTAGTTTTTTTTTTCTTGGAGTAAAACAATAAAATTAATAAGAAAACATTTTTATGAGGAAAATAATTTCAATAGTTTCTTTATCCTCCTAACTCTATCCATTATCTTTAGATAATTGTCCACATTCTTCTCTTGTCTAATGCCCAGTACCTTTTGTAAGAAGAAGTATGAAGTTACATTATGTTGCCAAGCAACAAAGAAAACTTTGTTGGCTCCAAGGGAATGTGATGTATGACCCTGAATTTGGACTCTATATGTTTTAAACTGGGGCTGGGATTTAGCTCAGTTGGTAGAGCACCACTCTGCAGTCTCTGAGTTCCCAGGTTCAATTCCAACCATCGCAAAAATGGGAGAAGGAAGTGGCAATCCACTCTTGAGGCAATTCCAAAACAATCAGCCATTGAAAAGCCTATGAGGGTGGTTATGAGTCAGAAACTACTCGACAGCATGGCACCTAACAACAATAACAACTTGTATGAAAGTAAACCAGTATAAAAATTTAACTTCGGAAAAAGAGTCTCATTATTTACAAAGTACTTCAATGTTCTCATATATGTCAGCCCTGTCTGCACTGAAATCCACAGCAACAACACAAATGAAAATTGGAGCAATCTTCTCCAGATGACAAATAGCAGTTTGGCTCAGAAATTGATCCAGGTTTGGTCTGGCTGTGACCATCAGTCAATTCCTAAATTTTCTTATTCTGTAGAATGATCAGTAGACCTTCACCTTGTAGAGTTAACTGCCCTCATTCTCAATTTACTATGTTCATGTTGCCCTCTGGCTCCTTGCCTGCAGGCCCTTTATGTGGTTTAGTTGGAAAGACAGATCAGTGGAACTCCATGTTTTTTTTTTCTCCTGAGAATATTTTCATGATTTTTTAAGTCTTACTCTTTCCCCTTCAAGGGAGTAAAGCATATACTTTTAAATATTAAAAATATTAATTCTTCAATTACTTATTTTTTATTATCTTATATAAAGCTCCTCAGTATGTTTTCTCAACACAACATTCTATTTTCTTTCAGTCCCCAGGAACCAGGTTGCCTTTCTCTTGGCATGTATGCCAAACCAAAGAATAACACACGGAGTGATTGGAACAGAGCTGGTGATTAGAGACCTGGATTCTAGCCTTGCTTATTTCCTCTGCTATTCATGTGATCACACAGGATGTCATTTAAAGCCTTGGAAGCTTATTTCTCATCTATAAATCAAGGATTCCAAAGTCTGTTCTCTAGTCCTCACGTTTGAACTGAATATCAAAACAGATTTTACTCAAATGTATGAGTGAAGGTATTTCAAAAATCATAAATATGGTGCAAAAAGTCAGCTATTAAAATCATTTTACTAGAAGCAAGAATGCAGCAGCATGGCAGTTGATCGCTATGACACGTGTGTATGACTCTAGTCAGGTGACCCTAATGGGTATGTTTTTTAAAATTATAAAGTAATATATAAATATTCATGTTATTTTTATAATCTGAATATAGTACGAAAATATGCTTGGTACCACAAAGAATGCCAAGAGGTGAAAATTCAAGAGAAGACACTATTATAAGAATAATTCAATTTTATATACATATATGTACATATCTTTAAAAGAACCATATCAATGTTAAAATTAGCAGTGCACAAAGCATGTCCTTCCAGATCAGTGTTGGAAACAGAGACTATATTCAGTCAATACTATTGAAAAGCAGATGAAATCCACTAAATGAAATGATATCCCCATTTTAAGAAAATATACAAATAGTTGGAAGTATGTGTTGTATCTGTGGTATCTCTGAACAATGACCTCACCTAACCAGCATTTTGAGCTAAAACACATTCATGTGGAAATATATTTTGTCGATATTCTTACTAAAGAATTTACTCTTCTATATTTTATTCTTGCC
>VMDO01024412.1:0-23581 GCA_007922755.1 Pedetes capensis
TTTTTTTTTTTTTTTTTTTTTAAGGACACCTTTTACCAGGTTACAGGCTGACAAGAATACAGACCTGAAAATGAATTTAGATCACTTTTATGTAGTTCTTCTTGGACATAAGCTTAAGTATAGTATGTTTGTGGGGCTGGAATTTAGCTCAGTTGGTAGAGCGCTGTGCTGCAGTCTCTGAGGTCCCGAGTTCAATTCTCAGCACCACAAAAATGGGAGAAGGGCCTGGCAATCCACTCCCAAGGCAATCCCGACACAGCCAGCCATTGAAAACCCTATGAGGGTCACTATGAGTCGGATACCGACTTGACGGCACCTAACAACAACCTAATAGTATGTTTGTTTTGTTTTGCTTTTTGCCTGTGGAAGATATCCTGATAGTTGGATTCTGAATCGGGAGGAGACTGAGGGGAAAGATACAAGGGAAAAAACCACGCACTTCCCAAAAGAAAACTGGCCAGCAAACATGGAGAAATCAAAGTTAACGGAAGCCGCCATTTGCCACTGAATCACTGAATTAATAGCTTAGGTATCTCTACTTGTTCGAAAGGTTGAGAAACACATAGCCTCATTTCTCAAAATGTTTTGTCCACTTGACCTGAAAGCCTGTCATGGGAGATGTATTCCTGTAGCACGAGACTTTCTATTTACACATCTGTTAAAAGAGCAAATAACTCTGAAAGGCTGTGTTCAGCCATTATCAGATTATAATATTCAGTGTGAATGAAATTATAAATGCAATTTCTTCCCCAACAGCTGGCCACAAGGAGTGGGGTTTGGGGCTGATGCTCTGAAGACTATGTGGTCTGAGCCCAGCATGGTGGCACATGCATGTAGTCCCAGCGGCTTGGGAGGTGGAGGTGGGAGGATCGCAAGTTCAAGACCAGAGGCAGTCTGTGTAATTTAGCAAGACCCTGTCTCAAAAAAACAAACAAAACAACAACAACAAAAAAAAAAACTGAAAAACTGGGCTGGGGGTGCAGCTCAGTGGTCCAACATTTGCAAAGCATGCAAGCCCGAGGCCCTGGGTTCAACCTCCAGTATCTCAAAAAAAAAAAAAAAAAAATTGTGATCTAGTTGGTGGGGTGCTGGTTAGGTGGGAGGTGTGACTCGGGTATAGAAAAAGAGGCAGAGTGAGGAGGTGTGGGGCAGGTAGAGACGGAGGAGAAACTTTGTGAAGGGGGAGCAGGTGAGTGAACACCCAAGTTTCCAGCTTCTTGGTGTTTCTGAAAGTCAGCTTTGCTTCACACCTTATTCTCTTGGGTTCTTTCCACTCAGAAGGCCCTGTTTTCTGGCACTTTTCTCATGGTTCTAGAAGAATCTTCCAGAAGATACTTTGAGGAATCTTCTTTGACATGTTGTTGTTAGGTGCTGTCGAGTTGGTATCTGACTCATAGTAACCCGATGTACAAGAGGCAAAACACTTTGTCAGTGCTTCTCTGCTGTTCGTAGTGTTATCAATGGTGGATTGATTTTTGGGAGTGGGTTGCCAGGTCCTTTTCCCATCTTTGACATGAGCGCCCTGATAAAAGCCAAAATGCTCGCAGTGGTGGCAGAGGCTGTTTGTCCAGCCTGTGTAGGCCACGCCCACCTTCCTTTTGGCGTCCTTGAACTTGGTCTTGGCAGGCCTCTTCTAACGTCCGTGGGAATGTATTAACATGAAGCGTATACTCTAAAGCAGCGAGCCATGTAAAACGTTCCAGGAGAGAACATTTCATCCCAAGCAGCACGTCCCACATGTGGTGGGGCATAGGACGCCAACTATGTGCTGCTGATGAGCACGTGAGCATTCAATTGATTCCAGATGCTCTTGTGTACAGAAAAAGGTAGGTGGATGAAAGTGCTGGATCGACCCTTGGGTTTCTCCCAGGTGACTGCCTATTGGTCACTCTTCTCTCCTTCCTGGCACCTGGGGACACTGAGTCTTGGGAGAGGCTGAGGGCCCCGCCTGCTTCCACGCAGCAGGAATGCCTGCTGCTAGGTGCGCTTGGCTACTGCACGCGTTCCACGCAGCGCCAATCATAAAAACACAGGCTTATAAAATCCAAAAGGAGATTTCAGATCTAGTTCATGGCCTCGTTTTATAGAAGGTCAGAAAAATCACCAAGTGCCTGAGTTCACCTATTGATTTACTCTCCTGACAGCTTCTCGGATGCCCCGCCCCTTGCCTTCTAGCCCCGCCCTCCCCTGCCTCCTTACCCTCCTTTCAATCACAGCGCCCTCTGCCGGCCCCACTTTGGTGAGGCTGCCTCCAGTTGTAGCTATTGAGAGGGAAGCCCCTCGGAGATTTTACTTGTTCATTGTTGCTCCAAGGGGCTGGGATTTAGCTCATTTGGTAGAGCGCTGCTCTGCAGTCTCTGAGATACTGAGTTCAATTCCCAGCCCCGCAGAAATGGGAGAAGGATGTGCCAATCCACTCCTGAGGCAATCCCGAAATAGTCAGCCATTGAAAACCCTATAAGGGTCGCTATGAGTCGGACACGACTCCATGGCACCTAACAACAACATTGTTGCCTTGGGTTGTGTTCCTGAGATACTGGGTAAAGTCACCCTACCTCTTCTCCACCATTGCTGCTATTGTTAGGGGCGGGGTAGGATCAAACTCAGCCACCCTAAGTGCAGGAGGAAGAAACACTACCCAACACTGTGCTATGCACACAGTCTTTTTATGTTTGAGCCCGTTGTTGCAGTCACTGTATTTCTTCTCATTTTGAGCCGTGCCACCTTAGCAGGGGCTTTACTCCTTCCCATCATTAAGGTCGATTCTACCTTGATTCTGCTTCCTCAGTGGTCTTTTGAATGCCTTCCAATCTGGGGGGCTCATTTTCCAGATTGTTTCAGGAGTGGACCGCCACATCCTTCTCCCGTTTCTGCAGTGGTAGAGATCAAACTGGGATTCCCAGAAAATGAGGAGCAGCGCTCTACCGACTGAGCTGACAGCCTAATTATCTGGAAAGTGGATCCCACTAATTTACTTTAATAAATATATTTACTGTAATTCTACTTGCATGCAGTAAACAAATGATGTCAGACTGTAATAGTTTATTTAATCCTGGAAGTCATGTAATCAGTACACCAGCAAAAGGACAATTTGTGAGTCATAGATATTACCACACCTTAGGAGCGTTTTAAGATGAATTCCATGCCAAGTGACTTCAGCCTAGAAAAGGCAACATCCGCTCATGATACACCCTTAGGGGCTTTGCTGTGTTTCTTATGTAACTAGACTTTTTTTTTTTTTTTTTTTTTTTGGTATTTGAGGGTTAAACGCTGGGCCTCACACATACTTTGCAAGTACTCTAACATTGGGCTGTACCCCGAGCCCATGTTTTAGTTTTAATCTGGAGATAGGGTCTCACTAAATTGTTCAGGCTGCCTCTGGCCTTTGAACCTGTGATCCTCCTGCCTCCGCCTCTCGAGTTGCTGGGATTACAGGCATGAGCCACCGGGCCATCTGTAATTAGACTCTGACAGTAGTGTATTTATCAAGTTCTAAGTATTCTCTTTTCCATTTACGATGCCATGTGACAGTAGGTGGCTATGATTTTAAAGTATAATTTGAAAATAAAATGTTGCAGATGTAGCAAAACAAGAGCCATTCTTTATACATTAGAAGCAAAAGTTGACTTTATTCATCTACACATTGATTCTGAGAAGTCACCATGAGTGATGCTGAAAAAGGCAATGTAGGTCTCAAATGATTGGAACTGGTGTTTTCAAACCACGAGAGGCTTAGACAATTAGATGCTAACAACACATGTGCCATGGGCTGTACATGTCTTTCCAATTCCAGTGTTTGTTGATTTTCCAAACACCCTGCATGGGCCCCTTTGTTCTGTAGCACACATCTGTAAGGAGGCCGCCCTGGGTAAGAGTCTCTGACCATGAAACAGAGCAAGACAAGTGAGCACATTCAGGCTACAAATCTGAATCTCATACACACGTTCTGTCCAAACAAACGTATTTTGTTTTGTTTTTGAGCTTGTCCTTTTCTGCACTATGAATACGGGGATCTGGATCTGATATTTAGCTTGTATTATTGTCAGTGCTCAGTAAGGAGTTCGCGGTGGTCATTTTGTGAAACAACTTGGAATAATGCTTATTTATGTAGGACTTTGGTTGTATCATTTGAAAATGCCATTGTGGCAACATGATTTTCAGTGTTTCCTTGTTAGATCCACAGTTAGGTCAGTTTTTATATTACCTTTCCCATCAAACTTTCTCTCTAATAATTGTGGCCAAGGAGATCCTCTAAAGCCCTAAGAACTTAGAGAGATTGAGGGGAAAAAAAAGTGACTCCCAGCGACCCTCACCCACCAAGCCGTAGACTGTGGTTGTTAGAAGCCGGACTGCTCCTGTTCTAAACTCCTGTTGGGTATTTTTAGTTTGAAGACATGTGAAGGGCTTGGGGCAACAGACAGCCAATATTCAGTGTTTAACTTATGTCTCATCCAGGCTAACCTCTGTTACTCTTCCTGCACAAGGTAGCTTAACAAGTACAACCTTAATGCTTACACATTCATTTACAGAAATCTCTGTGTGTGTGTGTGTGTGTGTGTGTGTGTGTGTGTGTGTGTGTTAGCATGTGTATTTTCAAAGGGTTATTGGTTTCTTCAAATTAACCTCTAAGTTTGGTATCTAGTAAAGTTCTGAAATTAAAGGTTTTCAGATTTCCAAGGCATGTGAATATTATACTCCAGGTATAACTGAACAATGGAAAAGAATGATCCTGGTTTAATTTGTAATTAGGCTGTCAGCTCAGTTGGTAGAGGGCTGCTCTGCACTTTCTGAGGACCTGAGTTTGATTCCCAGCACTGCAAAAATGGAAGAAGGATGTGGCATTCCACTCCTGAAACAATCAGTCATTGAAAACCCTGGGAAGGTCACTATGAGTCAGACATTATTCAGTGGCACCTAACAACAACATTGATTTATAATGAAAGTTTATAATGAATAACTCACATTAGTCAAGAAATCCTTTGTATTAAAAGAAATTTGTACAGAGTAGTAATAATTTGGCTAGATGCTATGAGCAGATTGTTCTCTGTTCATCACTTAGGCATTGTGAGAAGATGCTGGTACCTTCAGATGTTGTTGTTGTTGTTGTTAGGTGCCGTCAAGACAGTATCCGACTCATAGTGACCCTCATAGGGTTTTCAATGGCTGACTATTTCGGGATTGCCTTGGGAGTGGATTGCCAGGTCCTTCTCCCATTTTTGCGGTGCTGAGGAACCCTCATTTCTCCATAGGAAATCTCTCTATCATAAAGTCTTGATACCTTTAAGTCAGAAGTGCTCCTTAACTGTTGATCCACGATGACAGCATTCACTGTGGAATAACTACACATGCGCCATATACTTATAAAGCAGAGTTGACGTTTCTCTTTCGCTTGATGTAGTGCCATGTACATTTAGACACTTAGTCAGTTTTTTACTGAAGATAACTATATAACAAAATTATATTTGGAAAACAGAATCTGAGAGGCTAGCTATTGGCGCTTCTTAGGCTTATCTATTGAAAGAGGCATTGTTTTCCCAGAAAAATAGTTTAGAGCTTTTATTAGGGATTCTGATTATTTTCAGAGCATTTGAGATTCTTGTGACATACTGTGTGATATAAACTGTCCTCAGTCGTTCATTTTTTCTTTTGTGGATGAGACTCTGATATCTTGTAATTTCTTTTACCTTATTTGTTTTCAACTCTTTTCTTTTTTTTTCAGTTCTAGACTCTGCCTGTAATATTCTAGGTAAATCGTCCTCTATGAGGGCACCAGCGGGCTTCCAGTTCAACCACGTGGCCTCTGGTTTGTCACCCTACTCTGAGGTGGGACGCTGTTGTCTGCTCTGACGTCTTGAGAATTCCTTGACTTCCTTTACACTACATCACCTCGGCACCCACGTAACCCACCCACTCTCTTTTCCTCCTCTCTTCCTTCTGATCCTTTGCTTTCTCAGTCTTCATGGGTCTGTTTGGGGGCATCTGATCTTCTTTCTGTGAATGTCCTCAAATGTCTTCAGCAGAGCATTTGTAGTCTGTTTCTGTCCTGATCCTCCGTCTCTGTGTCTCCAACTGCTTGAAGGACGGGGACACCACCACAGCGTCAACTTGACATGCTAACGTAGAACCCACAGCAATAGCTTGAGTTACCAAATTTCTGCTTGTAGGGAAGCAATTATTCTAGATGCCTAAGTGAGACACCCAGGAGTTGTCTTCAATGCCTTTTCTCTCCTTTTCCCCTGAGCATGTGTCCCGGTCTTTGTGGTTCTTCTTTGCCCTATTCTTGATTTCCCCGTCCTTTACTTTCCTGCTATCTACAGGGTTAACCAGACCCACCTAGCTTTTCTTCTCCCAAAAGGCCTTCTCCATCTGTGTGCCCCAGGCACTGCCAGGACTCAGTGCTGTAGGGACAGTCTAATGTGACACAGCCATCACCATTTCGATAGCTGGTCTTTCCTAATGTGATCCTTGATTTTGGGAAATTCTTTTGCATCTCAAGTCCTCTCTCATGCTCTTTCCATTTCACTTTTCTCTGGAGCAATCTTACAGGAACCACCTCAACCGTCTTCTCACTGAAACTGTCCTCTGCCTCCAAGAGTGTTAATGGTTTCTATCTCTGCTTTCCCACAGCACTCGGTGCATACTCTGTGCAGAACTTAAGAGTTTTTGTCACAGTTAATTGTTTATGCATTTGTCTCTTCCATGGGATCTATGAGATCTTTGTAGGTAATGACCAGGTCAGGTTTTTTTTTTTGTTTTGTTTTTGTTTTTTTACCTGTCCCCACACATAGAGGCTACTCAAAAAACATTTATTTCGTTAAACATGTATCAAGTAAATGGAGCCAGGCCCCCTCCCTCCATCCCTATCTTTCTCCTCTTATTTAACCAGGCTGATCCCTTGGGCTGGAGTCTCCTCTCCTCTGGAGTCTCCTGGTTGGACCCAGAGCCTCACACATGCTAGGCAAGTGCTCCACCACTGAGCTGCACACCACCAGCCCCTTTTTTATTTCTTTTGTTTTGAGACAGGGTCTTGATAAATTATGCAGGCTGCCTGTGGCCTTGAACCTGTGATCCTCCTGCCTCAGCCCCCCTGAGGCGCTAGGATTATAGGCATGCACCACTGCACCTAATTCATGTCCCCCAGTTAAAAAATCTCTACCAATATTACCCAGCAATTCTTTACTCTCTCTTCAATTCTGAGGCTGAATTTATTCATCCTAGGCTCCTTCTGCCTCCATTGTTGATTGAATGACCATGTTGAAACCCATGAAGAGGTTCAACCTACATTTGTTGAATGAGCTAAAAGTTCATTTACTGGTAGTTTTTTTTTTTTTTTTCTTTTCTTTTGTGATGCTGGGGCTCAAACCCAGGGCCTATGCTTGCTAGGCAAGCACTCGACTGTTAGGGTAAATCCCCAGCCTTAGAACTTACAGCATAAACTGGATGCCCTGGTGCCCACCTGTAATCCCAGTAGCTCAGGAGACTGACGCAAGAGAATTGTGAGTTCAAGGCCAGAGGCAGCCTGTGAAAATTGGTGAGACTCTGTCTCAAAATAAAAAAAGGGGCTGGGAGTGCGGCTCAGTGGTAGAGTGCTTGCAAAAGCATGCGTAAGGCGCTTGGTTCAATCGCCAGTACTGCAAACGAAACAAAACAAACCTTTAAACATAAAAACTGTCATATGTAAGATTATTCCAACAAACCAGTAAAGGTAACACAGTCATTCATTAGAATCACTTTTTGTTGTGGAAAGTTTTCCTTTTACTTCTTGAGGAACATGTCAATATTTCTAGCCAGTATTGATGCCCAGTTCCAGACCTGGCTAGAGTCCTCTAATTAAGGACGGCAGACCTGTGAATGCGTATTTATTCAGGCACTTAGGTCACTTTCTCTCCCTCAAGGCTCAAACCAGTGACTCACTTTATAAAATTAGGATTGAGAACTGTCTGGTACCATTGTTAGTACCCTTTAGAGTTGTGACAAAATGGCACAGATACTTTCATCTTAACATTCATTCAGACTTCTGAGCCAGTATGCATCATAGCAATCTGTAAAAGTCTTAAAAGGTTAGAAATTGTATGGCAAAGTGAGTCACAGTCTTTGTGATGTGATGTGATGTGATGTGATGTCTGCAAGAGTGGGTGGGAGAGATTGCTGAATGACCAGTCTCTTTCTCCTCCTCTCTAAGCTGAATCACTTTGCAAACAGAAAACAATTCAAAGGTTTTTAGATAGTCATTACATAAATAGGAAATGGAAGAGAGTAAAAAGTGTCAGTATCTCCATTTTTAAAATGGCTTCTTGAAGCATCACATGATGAGCAGACTTTGTTTGGAATTGGAAATGGAATGAATCTCTCTACTACCATGTAAATATTATATGTGGCATATATTCTTTGGATCCAGGACCTGCTACATGTCTTATTTCTCCTTTATATATTTTTACTTTTTCCATCAGTTATTATTTCTCTTCACTAGGTATTTTTTGTTCTGCTAAGTATCATTTGACTTCTTTTCATAGCTATTTCTAGCCTTGGCCTATTTGGAGGGGGTGTGAGTCTGCGGGTGGGGGTATAGGTGTCATTTACTCCCTGGTTGGATGACTACTTGAATTGGATGAGAACTCAAAGGTCCATTTGGTTTTGGAAGTTCTGACTCTGGGATGGTATAGTCATACATGCTGGTCTGTTACCTTTCATTTTGTAAGAAACAGAAGTTTGGAGAGCTTTTGTCCCTATGGCATTTAATCTTTGATCTTTAAATGTAAGACTTATTAATCTTTTTTCCTTACCTTTTTTAGGATGAGACATTTGTAAAAAATGTTAGTTGAAAAGAGATATTTTCTATTTCTGATGTGTTCCTAAGTTTTAGAAATCCTTACATATTTATACCTTACTCTAAACTTAGTCTGCAGCCGTACCACTGTGGGGTCCAATCCTGTCAGATCTGAGAAGCTAAGCAGAGTCGCACCTGGTTAGTACTGGGATGGGAGACCATCTGGGAACACCAGGTGCTGTAGGCTTGGAAGAAGGACCTGGAAACCCACTACCAAAAAATAATCAGCCATTGAAAGCCCCTATGAATAGCAGAGAAGCACTGACAATAGTGTTTCGCCTGTGGTACGTAGGGTTATTATGGGTTGGACACCGACTCGATGGCACTAACAACTAAACTTAGTGAGATAGTAATAGGAATACAATTGAAGTGAGATTAGGAAAAGTGATGCACGCGTTAATTTTTAGAAGATTGTCGTGAAAGCTGTGAAATTGTCATGGGATCTGTCCGGCCTTGTGCAGATTTGGGAGCCTGCCACAGTGATTATATAAACATATGAAGTAAGTATCAGTCCTCATTTTACAGATAAGAAAACTTTTTTTTTCTTTTTATCTTTTCAAAACATCTTCTCTGTCCATGACAACAGTAATTCATCGTGTATTCTATTTTCCTGTTTAGAGTACAGGTTCCTGGCCAGAATTCCACATGGGTAATGTAGAAGAAATTTGAACAGAAATAGTAGTTTTAAAAAATAGTTTAAATTCTTCCCAGTTAAAGTCACTGCCCCTTTGACCTTTGCACTCTCCCTTGTTAAATGGAAATATTTTGTCATCTCTTGCTATTGTTAGGTGCTGTCAAGTCTGACTCATAGCAACCCTATGTACAACAGTTGAAACACTCCCTGACACTGTGCCATGCCTGGCACTATTGTCAGTGCTTCTCTGCTATTTATAGGGTTCTCAATGGCTGATTGTTTCTGGAGTGGGCTGCCAGGTCCTTCTCCCAAGCCTACAGAACCTGGTGTTCCCAGGCAGTCTCCCATCCAAGTATTAACCAGGCCTGATCCTGTTTAGCTTCCAAGATCTGACAGGATTGGATGCCAGGGTGGTATGGCTGCAGGCTTGTCATGACCTAGTATAAAATAATTCTTCTTTAATATTTGTTGTTGTTAGGTGCCGTCGAGTCTGGTCAGACTCATAGCAACCCTCATAGAGTTTTCAATGGCTGGTTGATTGCCATGTCTTTCTCCCATTTTTGCTGTGCTGAGGATCAAAGCCATCACCTCAGAGAGGGCAGAGTAGTACTCTACCAACTGAGCTAAACCCCAGCCCACTTTAATACCCAGGAGTAGCTTTCTGAACTCAAGATTTTTTAAGTGACAGATACAAAAATAGAAAGAACAGAATGTAAAAAAGGATAAATGCTACATAAGAATGGAATGAACCTTGAGTCTAGAAGCCTAAAACCCAGAATAGGCTATGGCAATCAGAAAATGCAAAAGGAATAACCAGAAAAGATATTTTTAGAGTATAGTTAGGCCCTTTCAAGGAAATTTGAGATAGGTTCACTATTTCAGGACATACAATGTAAGGTTTAAAAACAACCAAAAATAATTTAATAAGCAGATGTACTGGTGCCCATCTTATTTTAATCTTCTTCACCATGTGACATTGTCAACCAGTCATTTTTCTGAATGCCTACTACGTGAGGAAATACAGACCAGGGTGGATAAATAGATATCAAAAAAGTCCTTAGCCACATGTGTGCAGAAATGTGTCTGAAAGTAAACTCCTTTTTGCTTGAAACCATTTGCCCAACTTCTCTGGCTCCCCTGTATTTATAACATTATCACATCTTCCTAGCCAACCAGGTCTCTTTTGGAGGAAGTTTCTGCTGCACCATCTTCTCCAGTCCTGGCTTCCTGCTCAAGCTGGGTCGATTTCTGTTCTGCTTTCACTCTGGCTGGCCACTGTGCTCTTAATGCAGCTGCTCCCCTGCTCCACCATTTCTCTCACACTACCCGCCTTGCCTGTGTTTGTGTGCTGGCGCTGCACTAAAAAAATACCGCCAACTGGATGGCTTAAGCAACAGAAATTTTTCTCTTCTTTTCTTTCTTTTCTTCCTTCCTTCCTTTCTTTTTTTTTTTTTTTTTTTTTTTTTTTAACTTTTTGAGACAGGGTCTCACTAAATTACGCAGACTGCCTCTGGTCTCCAATTTGCCATCCTCCTGTCTCCGCCTCCCGAGCCACTGGGATTATAGGCGTGCGTCACTGCGCCCGGCTCCAGAAATTTATTTTCTTACATTCTGGAGGCTGGAAGTCCAAGGCCAAGGTATGAACAGGTTTTGTTTCTTCCAAGGTCTCTCTCCTTGGCTTGCAAGTGGCCACTCTCTGCTGCCTCTTCCCATGGTCTCTGGATTGTGCACAGGTCTCTGTTACTTTGTATATACCAATTCCATCTTCTAAGGACAGGAGTCAGATTGGATTTAGACCCACCCTAAAGGCCTTGTTTTAACTTAATCACCTTTTGTGTTGTTGCTGTTGTTGTTCAGTGCCCTGGAGTCGATGTCCAGCTCATAGCGATCCTAGGTACAACAGGTGAAACACTATTGTCAGTGCTTCTCTGCTATTCATAGGGTTCTGAATGGGTGATTGTTTCTTGGGAATGGGTTGCCAGGTCCTTCTCCCAATCCTATTGCACCTGGTCTTCCCAGGCAGTCTCCCATCCAAGTACTAACCAGGCCTGACCTGCTTAGTTTCGGAGATCTGTCGGGATCAGATGCCGCAGTGATATGGCTGCAGGCGATCACCTCTTTAGGGGCCCTATTTCCAGGTGGAGTCACATGCTTAGATACTGAGGCTACTAGTGCTTTAATATACGAGTTTTAGGGGGGCACAGTTCAGGCCTTGTCACCATCTAATCAACTGGACATTATTCTTTGCTGGCGTAATTATTCAACTACCTTGGCCAGTTGTTCAATTATTGGGCATTGTGCTTTCCCGAAGAGCAGCTCTGAAAATCTTACTCCTCTCCTCAGAAGGACATGATGAACTTTGAACAAGTCCAATCCCCTGGCGCACACATTGCCCCAACAGCATAATTATAGGTGGAGGCACTGTTGAGTCCATAATAATCGGAAACATTATGAAGGTTGCCAGCAGATGGGTAGTTATGGTAGATATGAAAACGTGGGAGAAAGATGTTTTCTGGATACATAGGTATTAAGTTTGGTATATGTCTCTGAAAAAAGTCCGAAGAGGCTTGGGAATACTGAGAAAAGAACAGAATAAGTAGTAATCAGGGTACTACCGTGGAAGAGCAGCAACGTACAGAGGCTCAGTATGTTGATTTTAATGGAATATCTGACCAAATTTCTCATAACAACCTTCTGTAAAAAAGCTATCATTTTTTAGGAGAGAGTTTTTCATGTTTTAGCTTCGTAGGCCAGGGCGCAAGGACCAAACCCTAACCATAGTCAGTTTTATAAATAAAGTTTTATTGGAAGACACTCTCCCTCATTTGTTTAGATGGTGCCTATGGCTGCCCTCACACGACAGTGGCTAATACCCCTCAAAGCCTAAAGTGGATTTGTCCAGTCCATTACAGAGAGTTACCTGGCTCAGGCCTTTTTTTCTTTTTCTTTTCCATGAGAAGTGATACTCCTTAGTCATGGCATTTCTGCTTTACCTCCTTATTAAATTTGATTCTGATTTTCTAACATCTATGTCAGAAACCACATGATATTGTCTATGGCTTTTACTGGTATTCCTCAACCTTAAAACTATGGACAGAAATTACTGTCTCCAGGATGATCTCTCATTTAAAAATGAATTTATTAATGATCTAACATCACTTGATTAACTGGAAGTGTGCTTTCCCTCTTTGTTGTTGTTAGGTGCCATCAAGTCAGTATCTGACTCATAGCAACCCTCATAGGGTTTTCAATGGTTGACTGTTTCGAGATTGCCTTGGGAGTGGATTGCCAGGTCCTTCTCCCATTTTTGCGGTGCTGGGAATTGAACTTGGGGCCTCAGAGACTGCAGCGCAGCGCTCTACTGAGTTAAATCCCATCACGCTTTCCCTCTAGAACATTTTTTAAAAGATATAGAGAATGGTGATACAGATTTATTACCAGGATCTAACACTGTTTTTACTTTGTTTTATCTATTTCTTTTAGTGGTGCTGGGAATCAAACCCAGGGCCTCATGCATGATAGGCAAACATTCTACCACTGAGCTACATTTCCGGCCCTGAAAGTACCAGTATTTTCAATAAGTTCCCGACCCTGTTACTGATTGCCACCATAAAGTCATGCTTTAGGCTATTATTGTGGATCAAAGCTATGGTTTTTGCTGGGTTCTCCACCCAATTTTTAACAGCAGAATAGCTAATACTCCCATATAATGGGAGGATTCGTTTAGCTATTCACATATATGTTTTGCAGCTCAACTAGTTTTTCTTGGAAGGCCCTGCAGGAAGTTACATCACTCAAGGTGAGCTATTCTCTGAGTGTTCTAATGAAATCTTAAAAAATGAACAGTTGGGGTTTCTGTTTGGTTGTACCTACTTTGAATATTTTCCAGACCCAAATTATTTTTGGCCGTGCTTGATGGTGTAGAACTGTAGAGTTTTTATGTTGTAGAATTCTGGAGAATCTTGGCTTTGCTCATGCACATCAGCTCCAGAAGCAGATGAGTAGAAGGAGCCTAATGCCCACCATGGCTAACAGGTGAAGCGGACAGTTCTGTTCTCCAGGGAGGCCAGAGATCAGAGCCTTAAGAAAGGGAAATAACATCGATGGAAGCCTGCCTCAAGGATATATAGGGCATCTTTCCTCCACGTTGGAAGTGTTCACCTGGAAGTTCATGGGTATGCTTCCGGTTTTCAGGATCCCTTGAAAATAGATGCAGAATGCTAATCATCAGCTTGTTTTTTGAAAGAGAAGGTTTAAAGAATCCTGGCTTCACCGGATTTTCAACCCTTAATTTCTATTTGCCTTTTGAAAATGCTATTTTTAAGGTTTTGTTTTTTTTGTTTTTTTTTGTCATGGTGTATGTCAAGATCTTTGTAACTTGCCTGAAATATTATTTGGGACTGAACAAGTATAAAAATAATATATTAATCGAGTTGTTATTTTCTAGGCACAAACTACTATATTAGGAGTTAGGTGCTGGGGATTAAAAAGTCAAATAAGATAAGGCTTCTCTTTTAAAATATGTATTTTTATTTTCTCTTCTTTTCCTTTCCTTTCCTTGCCCCTTCCTTCCTTTGTTTCTTCCTTCCTTCCTTCCTTTCTTCTTTCTTTCTCTCTCTCTCTCTCTCTCTTTCTCTCTTTCTTTCTTTCTTTTTGTTGTTGCAACAGTGTCCCTCTGTATAACCCAGGCTGGCCTGGAACTCGATCCTCACCCCTGAGCCTCCTGAGTGTCAGGATTGTAGGTGAGCACCACCACATGCAGTTAGGAGCAGGCTTCAAATAGAAGCGTCCACTGCAAGTTATGTGAGCAATGTACAATGAAACACATATATGGAAATGTCACAATGAAATACATGTCAGAATGAAACTCATTAAATTGTACATTTAAAATTTCCAATTAAAAAAAACCAAAGTGTCCACTGCTAGAGGTTAAGTAGATGTTTGCCAGATAGCCAGGGTGGTTCAGGGAGTTGAAGGCCAAGGGGGCAGTGCCAGGTTTGGTATGTTTTAGGAACTTTATGAAGTTTGGAAGGACTAGAGTGTAGGGGTACGGTTAGAAGTGGGGCTGGCCTTCCAGGCAAGGACTGCGTTATGAAGGGCCTGGGAAACCATCCTGCATGATTTTGCCTTATCCTAGAGGCAGTCAGGAATCAAGGGGGGGTTTAATCAGAGGAATAAGGGAATAAGATTTGGGCTTTTGTGCGATCACTCAAGCAGGTTTGTGTAATAGACTGGCTGGAGATAAGTTAGGGAATTGTTCCAGTTGTCTCACTGAGAAATATAAATCTCTTAGGCCATTGCTCAGTGCATAGTAATTGTATGTATCTAGATGTATCTGCACTAGAATGGAAGAGTCTCCAGTTCATCAAGGGAAAAAGGGAATTGTTGAATAATGCTGAAAATATTACCCCACTTATGCAAATGCACAGGCATTCAAACTATACCCTTACGTAGGAAATACATAAAGAGAGAGGAAAAGGATACATACCTAGCTACTGGCCAGTTCTACTAACTGTGGAGAGGCGGCTAGGATTAGGGGAGAAGAGACAAAGGGGAATCTTTACTTCTGTACCTATGTGAGTTTTAAAAAAGAAGATATCCATATATTATTTACATAAAGGGTTCTGAGAATGCATGGGGAGGTAGGAGTGGAGGCAGCTGATCTGGGGTTTGCATGAGCGTGAAGGGAAGGAGGGACCTGGACGGTAGGCTGAGCTGCTTGGCTTTGCAGCGCTGCCATGGGCTGGGTCTTTGGCAATCAGTCACCTGACAAACGCAGCTCTCCAGTGGACCGTGTGGCACTGCTCCTAGGCAAGTATGCCAGACCCATGCCACCCAGTGCAAGGAGCCCACTTGTCACCCCTTCATCTGTCCTTTGGTTGATTTCCTAAGTCCCACCTAGAGACGCAGGGCCTTGGTTGTTAACAAGGCTAGTTTGCCTTCCTTTGGGAAGCGATAATTAGTACTTGAAAGCAGAGCAGAGTCTCCAATCCATTTTACATTCTAAGTCAAAGAGTACATAAAACCTACAGCTAAGCATATTCTGCAAAAGGTACTTAATTTTTGAAGGTGAAGGAATCATAACTGTGCGCTTTTGGAAAATCCTCATATACTAATGGAACAATGACTTGGGAGAGACCGGAAGGGACCAGATCAGAACACTGAGAAGCAAGGAGACCTGAAGGGAAGAGAGAACCATGGGTGCCCCTGTGGATTTGGTTTGATACACAGGCAGTGGTGCTCCCTGGAAGTCAAGCCATTCCAGAGTCTCATCACAGAGGGTGGGCCCGCTGCATGGGGAATGCTGTCAGGGCCAGTGACTGAACAGGTGACCTGGCTGATCGGTTTCTAGGAGATCTGTGTCAGTCACGGTTCTCCAGAGAAACAGAACTACTGGTCAGTCAATAGACTGATCAATAGATGGATAGATTAGTTTGATGTGATTATAGAGGCTGGCAAGTCCAACCCAAGGCTGGCAGTCTGGAGATGTAAGGAAGAACTGGTGTTATGGTTCAAGTTCAAAGCCATCTGCTGTCAGAATTCCTTCTTGCTAGGGCAGGTCAGCCTTTCTTTCTATTCAAGCCTTTAACTGATTGGAGGAGGCCCCCACACCTTACAGAGGGAAGTCTGATTCACTCAGAGTTCACCAATTTAAATACAAATCTCATTGTAAAACATCCTTACAGGCATGTCCAGAATAACATCTGGCCAGCGATCTGGGCACATGGCCCGTCCAAGTCGACACATAAGATGATGTCACAAGGCCCCTAGACTGGCCTGAGTGTCCAAAGAGGGGAGTGGATAAACTCTAGTATCCTACGTAGTCTTCTTTCCATTACTGTAGCAACTGCCCTAGATCATTAGCTTATAAAGAGAAAAGGTTTGTTTTGGCTCAGTTTTAGAGGTCTCCGTCCATGATTGGTGGACCCCGTTGCTTTTAGGATAGCGATGAGATGGTACATCATAGAGAGGGTTATGTGGCAGAGCAAAAGGGCTCAGCTCATGGCCAGGATGCAAAAGAGAGGAAGAAGAAGGGGGTGGATCCCCCTGTTCCATTCAAGCACACACTCCTAATGACTTGAAGGCCTCCCCAGGGGCCATCTCTAAAGGTTTCACTACAGGGGGCAAGGTTTTCACCTGTGAGCCTTTGGGGGATATTCTAGATCCAAACTATAGCCCTTGGATGTTGTTGTTGTTAGGTGCTGTTGGTCTGACTCATAGCAACTCTCATCAAGTTTTCAATGGCTGATTGTTTCTGACGGAATTGCTTCGGGAGTGGACTGCCACGTCCTGCTCCCATTTTTGTGGTGCTGAGGATGAAGCTCAGGTCCTCAGAGAGTGCAGAGCAGCGCTCTACCAACTGAACTAAACCCCAGTCCCAGCCCTTGGGTAGGACCAGCTTTTTTATTATGACTCAGGGCATTCCTCCCAGAGTTAGTGGGCCTCTGGCGACACTGACATGTCTTAATTTGCTCTGGTCATAGCTCACCACTGAGCCCCTACGGAGGCTTCTCCTTCTTTGGGAGCCCGGGAGGCTTGGAGTGTAGCTTCTTTCCTCTCGTCTGTCTTTCCCTTGAGATGTGGGGTTGGTTTTGCCTTTTCAGGATTTCTGAAAACAAAAATAACAATCCCCTTCCAGAAGAAAGGACATTATTAAATTAAACAACAAAGGATTCCCCAAAAGATCCCACTAATGCTTACCATGTGGTCCCATCTCAGGCTGTTGTTGCCTGCATTCTGGAGACCTGTGGTCACAGCAGTAAGCAATTATGGCTGTCCCTGGACTCTGTCAGGGGCTGTCTGCTCCAAAGACTCCCCTGGGCACCCCTCATCACAGGGCTGATGGTCTTGGGCTGCCCATTTCTGAGGATCTGGGCAGCAGAGGGGAGGGGGAGGGGAGGCCGTGGTTTCCTGAGTTAGCACGGGTGCTCGTTTTTTGTTTTTTTGTTTTTTTTTTAAGGTCACATTGTCATCTGTGGTTGGAAATGTCTGCTGCTTCAATCGTAGCGTCCCCCTGCTTTCTTGTGGAGGAGAATTACCATGGATTAGAATTAGGGCTCTCCGCTTAAGTAGAGTCACTTGTGCGCTAGGTCGTCTGAGCCTCCAACGTCCAGAATGACGTGGAAGTAGGAGAAAGAGGATATTACATGCCTGCCGGGTTTTCCCAATGCATCCCTCACACAAGGTGGGATTAGGCGGTGGGCCAGGAGCAGGCGAGCCCTCCATGTCCTGCAGGTCTCGCTCACCTGCACCCAGGGCAGTTTGATCGCCTTGCCAGGGCTGGTGATTTATCATGTCCTTAGGGGTAAGGGGCTTCCCAACTCCAAAGCTAAAAGGCCATGCCAGAACCCTGCCAAATACACAGAGATCTCAGTGTGCCAGTTTAGGCGCAAGATGACGAACTCTTTTTAGTGGCTTAGTTGCTGTAAAAACAAAACAAAACAAATAAACAACAACAGACCCAGACAAATATTCCACTAAATGATGGGGTTAGCTTGGCTAGCGCAGTGTTGAGTGGATGTGATTTTAGGAACAAGAACATCAATGGACTTCATGTGTGTGACACTCAGTGTTTCTTTCAAGTAGGATGGAACTCTATATCAGAGAGAGGGGGGAGAGGGAGAGAGAGAGAGAGAGAGAGAGAGAGAGAGAGAGAGAGAGAGAGAGAGAGAAGTCCACATGGCTACAGGTTGTCCAGCCTTTACAGAATGGTGTTAGTTTATGTGGCTGCTGTAGAAAACAGGAAAGTAAACCATCAACATGGCCACAGTTGCTGAGCATGAGCTGAAGTCCCTCTTGAAGCTGGAGACCCCACCTTCCCAATCATGCCAGCATGGGTATCTGCGTCATTGCCAGATGGCATGTCCATGAGCACAGTGCAGTGCAGGCCTGAAGAAACCAGGTGGCTATATTGACCTGAAATTACAACATGGCATTAGAAATCCTCAGGAAAAAAAGGCAGGAGGATTGAGCAATGCCCCACAGTTTAGATGGATAAAGATGTGAAACTCAAGAGGCTGAGAACTTGCAAATAGACAATGGAGTCGAGATCTTTAAAGTCCATGAGACTGAAAAGCCAGGAATGGCGAATGAGTTTCACCCTACTGGAGTTTGAGATGAAGCCACTGTGAGTGAGCTGTGAGAGGGATAGGGGAGGGCTGCTGGATTTGGGGAGACAAGGATCTTTCTTTCTTTTCTTTTTTTTTTTTTTTTTTTGCGATACTGGGGGTTGAACCCAGGGCCTCTCACTTGCATGTTTTGCAAGTGCTGGACCACTGAGCTGCTGCCTCCAGCCCATTTCCTTTCTTTCTTTCTTTTTTTTTTTTTTTTTTTTTTTTTTTTTTTTTTTTTTTTTTTTTTTTACTTTTTGAGACAAGGTCTCACTAAGTTACGCAGACTGCCTCTGGTCTTGAACTTTCAATCCTCCTGCCTCCGCCTCCTGAGCCGATGGGATTACAGCCATACGCCACTGCACCCGGAGATGAGACAAGGATCTTTGAGGCTAGGTTGTTGGTGGGTCTTTGGCGTGAAGATTTTCAGGACGATGACGAGAGGTGTGTGCGTGTCTGTGTGTGGAGGGGGAATCCAAAAGTTTGCAGTGAGTGACATGACCCATCAGTGATGACACCCACAAGGAGGAAGAGGGTGTCATACCCTGAAAACATGAACCTTGAAGAAGGAATTTAATTAACAGTGGGAAAGTAACAGGAAAACCAGAAAAAGGCTTCCTGTAGGAAGAGGGGAGAGGCCTGAGCCCAGCTGAACCTGGCTGTTAGAGGAACTGGCTGGACCCCTGTGGCTGGCTCCTGGCAATGGTGCAGTGACCTTAGCACTGGGGTGTTATGGGGTCAGAGAGCTAATGCAGGATAAGGAAAACATCTTTTGACATGGAGTCTGTTTTCCAATTTTACAAACATTGGTTTTGGAACAGGTGATTTATAAATTTTCTTCCCAGTTTAAAAGATCTTTCCAAGAATGTGAACAAAAGTGCAGACCAGGAGCCTGAGCCTTTGTATTGCCTAGCGAGAAGTATGTGTCGCAATTCCGAATCATCTTCACGTGCAAACACCATTACCTTAGAGATAGAAAGTAGAATGCTTTAGAAATTTGAGGGAAGAATTATTGTCGTAAGATGCTGTCAAGTTGGTGTCCAACTCATGGTGACCCTACGTACAACAGGCAAAACACTATTGTCAGTGCTTCTCTGCTATTTGTAGGGTTTCCAATGGCTGATTGTTTTTTGGGAGTGGATTGCAGGGCCTTCTCCTAAGCCTACAGCACCTGGTGTTCCTAGGTGGTCTCCCATCCAAGTACTAACCAGACCCGACCCTGCTTAGCTTCCAAGATCTGACAGGATCAGACGTCACAGTGGTATGGCTGCAGGCAAGAGGGGAGAATAGGTACAGTAAATGGTGTGAGTTGAGTTGAGCAAAATGATGTATGTATTTGCTTCTGGTCTTGGAACAATTTAACTGCGAGGGCCAATCTCCCTTCTCTGCCTGGGATAAGACATTTCAATTCAGAGCATCTCAGACAGTCAAAATGACTTTCTGTGCCTACACCTTTTTCCCAATTCCTCTGGTAATAATGCCTAGGCAGTGGTGGATGCCTTTATAGATATCAGACTCTTTTTTTCTTCTTATATGTTGTTGTTAGGTGCCGTCTAGTCGGTATCCGACTCATAGCGACCCTCATAGGGTTTTCACTGGCTAAGTGCTTCGGGATTGCCTTGGGAGTGGATTGCCAGGCCCTGCTCCCATTTTTGCGGTGCTGGGAATTGAACTCCGGGCTTCAGAGATTGCAGCGCAGCGCTCTACCCACTGAGCTAAATCCCAGGCCTCTTCTTATATAGTCTCATATATTTGTTTTCTGAAGGAAGCAGAAAGAATTAACTCAGGGAGCAGACAGGGTAAGGGAAGTAGAAAGTAGAACAAGGAAAGGAAGAGAAGAAAGTCAAAAACAAACCAAGAACAAGGAAGTGAGGTTTTAGGTTGAAACAGGCATTTATATTCAACCTCCTGAGCAATTAGTTGTGTGAGGATCTTGGCGCTGCCTTCACAGAGTGGCTCCAAATCTGAAAGAGGAAGGGAGCAAAAGTAAACAAAATAGCTAGTTTTCATGGAACAGGGCAAGGAAAGACATTCAAGAGTTGTGATTTTAGGCTCCCTTTTGGGGATGAAAGTGTAAGTCCTTGAGTCAGAAACTATTTGCTTTACTATTTGTGTACTTATTTTATTACACTTAAAAACCCTTTATACATGGCTATAGCACTTGCCTCTGACCTTCATATTATAAAAAATAAGACAAAGTACAGGGAGATTCTCTTTGGAAAGAGACGACCTCTCGCTTCTTGTTTTTTCTATCTATTCGCCTGCCACATCTCCAAAGCCCCATGCACCAAATTGCTTGGGTCAAAGCACAATTTTATTTTCTTTGCAGCATAATTCTTTAAAAAAACATATTTAAAAGATTTTAATTGACACGTAATTGTATATATTTTGGAGTACAATGTGACATTTCAGTATATCTATACAATGTATGGGCTGGGATTTAGCTCAGTGGGTAGAGCGCTGCGCTGCAGTCTCTGAGGACCCGAGTTCAATTCCCAGCACCGTAAAAATGGGAGAAGGGCCTGGCAATCCACTCCCAAGGCAATCCCGAAGCACTCGGCCATTGAAAACCCTATGAGGGTCGCTATGAGTCGGATACCGACTTGACGGCACCTAACAACAACAACAACATACAATGTATGGGCTGGGATTTAGCTCACTGGGTAGAGCGCTGTGCTGCAGTCTCTGAGGTCCTGAGTTCAATTCCCAGCACCGCAAAAATGGGAGAAGGACCTGGCAATCCACTCCCAAGGCAATCCCGAAACAGTCAGCCATTGAAAACCCTATGAGGGTCGCTATGAGTCGGCAGCACCTAACAACAACATACAATGTATAATGATTTGCTCAGGGTAATTGGTATATCTATCACCTCAAATATTACTTGTATTGGGAACATTAAAAAATCCTCTGTACTTGTTATTTTGAAATATACAATTAATTTTTGTCAGCCATAGTTATCCTACTGTGCTGTATAGAACATTAGAAGTCATTCCTTCTATCTGCTTTGTACCCATGTACCTGTTAACCAAGCTCTCTCCATCTTCCCGTCTCTTTCTCAGACTCTGGTAACCATTATTCTACCCTTTATTTCTGTGACACCAACTTTTTAGCCTCTGCACTGAAGTGAGAACTTGTGGTGTTTCTATTTCCATGCCTGACTTATTTCACTTAACATAATGTCTTCCAGCTCCATCGATTTTGTTGCAAATGACAAGATTTCATGTTTTAGTGTTTTATAGGGGGCTGGAGTTTAGCTCTGTTCATAGAGCGCCTCTCTGTGCTCTCTGTGGCCCTGTGTTCCCGAGCACCACATAAACAGAAGGATCTGGCAGCTCACTCCAGGTACAATCTTGAAATAATCTGCCATTGAAAACCCTATGCACAGCAGAGAAGAACTGATAGTGCTGGAAATGGCACAGTGTCAATGAGTGTTTTGTTCTATTGTACATAGGGTCACTAAGAGTCGGATCAACTGGACATCACCTGACAATAACAACAATGTTTTATGGCTGAATAATATTCCCTTTTATATATATGCACCAATTTTTCTGTATCCATTCATGCATCAGTGAACACTTAGGTTGATTCCATATCTTGGCTATTGTGAACAAGTACTGCAATTAATGCAGGGGTGCAGAAGTGTCTTTGACGTGCTGATTTTGTTTCTTTGGGATATATATGTAGTAGTTCAATTGCTGCATCATGGCAGTTCTATTTCTAGTTTCTTGAGAAACATCTATACTGGTTTTCCATATGTCTATACTAATTTACATTCCCACTGACAGTATATGAGAGTGTTTATTCTCTGTATCCTTGCTGACTTTTTTTCTATCTTTTTAATAATAGCCAAGGCACAATTTTAGCGTGTTCTTGACTGCCTATTCCTTAGCAATCCCGAAACAATCAGCCATTGAAAACTCTATGAGCGTTGCTATGAGTGGGACTGTATTCAACAGCACCTAACAACAATGAACAAATTCCTTGATTAATGGCAAGCAAGGAAACAGTAGAGCAACCTGCTTCAGAAGGGGCAGTGTGGTTCAGCACACAGCAATAGAGGAAGATTAGGACTGTTCATCTATGACCCTAGGACATCAGTGACCTCGGATCAAGACATTTTCCAAACTGGCAACCCAACCAGCTTCCTTCACGTTTGGACTAAATGATTTCCTAGGGCCAACCTCTAAGGATTTTTTACTCAAATTCTGCTAGAAGTCCACAGAATCAATTCTGGGGAAGGAAGGGGTCATATAGACCATGGCTGAAAGAAGAACATGAGCTCAGGTAAGAGGACACTCCATGTCAGGCCTGTCATTGGAGATGTTTGTTGTTGTTGTTCTTAGGTGCCGTCGAGTCGGTGTCTGACTCATAGTGTCCCTCTGTACAACAGGGGAAACACTATTGTCAGTGCTTCTCTGCTGTTCATAGGGTTTTCAGTGGCAGATTGATTTTTTTGGGGAGGGGGTTGCCAGGTCCTTCTCCCAAGCCTACAGCTTCTGGTGTTCCCAGGCGGTCTCCCATCCAGGTACTAACCAAGCCTGACCCTGATTAGCTTCCGAGATCTGACAGGATCGGATGCCACAGGGCTACCGCTGCAGGCTGGAGATGGTTAGAGAATGTTTAACAACCGTTTGATCCTAAATCAAAAAACCATGAAGCTAGAGTCTGTTAGCTAAAATGTGGCTTAACTGTGGCTCTAGGAGGTACTGCTAGACAGAGGTAGAATGACAAGCAGGAGCTGGCTTTCTAAATAGTTGTTGTTGTTGTTAGGTGCCATTGAGTTGGTATCCAACTCATAGCGACCCTACATACAAGAGGCAAAACACTATTGTCAGTGCTTCTCTGCTGTTCATAGGATTTTTAATGGTGGACTGATTTTTGGGAGTGGGTTGCTGGGTCCTTCTCCCAAGCCTACAGCACCTGGTGTTCCCAGGAGGTCTCCCATCCAAGGACTAACCAGGCCTGACCCTGCTTAGCTTCTGAGATCTGATCGGATGCCACAGGGCTATG
>VMDO01024413.1:0-29828 GCA_007922755.1 Pedetes capensis
CATCAAGTTATCATCAAGTGGTTGGGTCATAGGTGCTTTCTTCTCCTTTTCAGAGATTTTCTATTTTTCCAGACATGACTATGCATTGCTTTTTAAGTAAGACAAAGGCAATGAAAATTTTAAAAAATTATTTTAAAAGAAAAGACTCTAGGCTATAAGTGTCTGCTGTATTTAATGAAGCATTTACTGATTTATTTCCTTCTTAGTTACTTTTACCATGAGAACAACACTAATAAATTTATTCTAGAAATTAACATATTATTATGATGCAAATTAAATAGAAAACAAAATTTACCCAGCAGAGGTAGTACAAGGAACCAAAACACAGGGTCAGGTAGTCTATAATCTTCTAGGCAGCTCCTATCACTCCATGGCCAACTGGTACCTGAATATATTTGAACCTACAATGCATACCTCTCAGGATTTCTATAGAAATGTAAATCACAAGATGATGTTTGTGAAGTCATAGTGTTCTAGTCTGGCACCAAATTTCTGGATTTAAAACTCATATTTGCATATATTTAACCTAATGCAAGTGTTTGATCTCTTTTTCTGTGCCTTGGTTTCTTCATTCACAAAATAAAGAAAGTTGTGCATTTATCTTACATGGTTGTTGAAAGGAATAAGCATATTTCAAATGTTTAGAACACAGACTGGCATATAGTGAGCACCATGTAAGTATTTAATAATTATAAAATAATTTATAAATTATAGATTGCTGTGTATCATTATTGTTGAATTAGCTAGAAGAACTTAAGAAACACAATTTTCCCTCTTGCAAAGAACTTAATAAAGTAGATCTGGGATTCTACTATTCATTCTAAAACATATTTCCTGAGCAGTTTTTATATGTGTATAACTTATTTGTCCATTTTCCTCCTCCTTGTGCATTGTTGTCTGTAATTCAACACAGGGAACTATGTTACACTCGAAGATGTTTGGTAATTGTCACACCTTCAGCTAAAATACCTCTACAGTGCTAATCAATTCTGGTGAAATCATACCACAATCAATCCAGTCTAGTCACTTTGTAGGAATTCTGTCTAACCACCATCACTCACTGATCAATCCAGTTGTGTGAATGTTATAGAAGCACGGTCTGAGTTTGACATCACTTCTCTCTTTGTCTCAGTTTCCAGCGAGGCCTCTGAGATCCCAAGTTAGTAACCACAGCTGGAAAATGCATCCACATTCCAGAGGTGTTAGGCAGCCTCTCTTAGGCCATCACCCACCTCTAGTCTACTCGAAGGGGTAGAAAGGGAGACTCCAAGAGATCATGTCTTCTGGGAAACTTGAGAGCACCGTGGATTTTCCATACCACAGAAGGTGGAAGCAAGTGCTCACACTGTCACTAGTGGGGGGCTTCTATAAAATCATCTACTGAGCAGAACGGTGCCCCAGGCTTTGAGAAGACATTGAAGCTCCTGCCTGACTCTGATCCAGAAAATTTAAAGAGAAAGAGGCCTGCTGATAGCATGATAGAACAAAGAGAGAAGGCTACAGGTAGAGCAAGCAGATCCCCACTGAAAGTGAGACAGAAGCGGTGTCCCCCACTCCCCCCAAGGGGGGGCAGACAGTGGCCCACAGGTGGGCGCTTCTGAGATGACTTCCTAGGTAGCATAGCAAGTCTGTGTGGCACAGCAGGAGCTGAGCAGGGGTCTCCTGCAGTGAGAGGGTGGGAGCAATGCTGACCAACCCACGGGAGAGCTGCACCAGAGACAGGCCCACTGCCTGTGCACAAATGCCAGGGGCTAACTGCTGGGCTCAGGGAGGAACTGGGCGATCTGTGAATCTATGAATTCTGTCTTTCCTGTGAGAGCCATCAGCAAAGAAAGAAAAGATAGAGATGCATACAAGTTTTACCACATATTAGTCAAAGTGTTTCATAAACTTCGTAAGTTTATAAAAGTGTAACCAAAAGTGATGCAATAGTTGCATAATGGAAAAAGTAAATGCTGTATTACTCTGTACCCCACCATCATTTAATAATAAAAGGGAAAAATAATAACAAAAAAGAAAATAATAATATGAAGAAACAATGAAGACTCAAACACTTCCCTTTTCCCTACTGTAGAGGACAAGGCTTTAAGTCAAATGAGAGGTTAAAGTTTCAATTTAGAAAGGATTGTTTTTATAATATCTGAGAATGAGTCTGTTAATATCTGAAAGTGAACATCAAAGCTATGGTCCTTGTGCTCTAAATGGTTTCTACTTACGGATTTGACACTGGCAGCCCTTCCAACTACACTGTGTGGAAGTTTATAGGGACTACTCACATTGTTTAGATGAAGAAACCACTGGCCTGGAGAGGTTAAATAACTGGTTCAAGTCACACAGCTAAAACAGATAGAGCTTGACAATCTATGCCAGGGCTATACTCTTAACCAGCATTCCATACTGCTAGGGTCTTATCTCTTACTGAATTTACTCAAACTGTGGACTTGATCCCAAGAAATTACAAATAAAGCAAGTCTAAGCTATTTTTTGTTGTTTCTTGTATTCATCTTCCTTCTCTCCTTATGATACCTAATCATCTAAAAATAACAAAGTAGCTCTTATTTAGAATTTAGAAAAAAGTTTGGAAAAGTTTAGCCATAACAAAATATTATAAGAAATAGAAGGCTGATGAGCCATTGAGATATCTGTGCCAAAGAAAACATATTTTCCATTAACCACTGAGCACCATTTCTCAGTTCTGTCGTTGTGATAGTCAGTGCTGTAAGCAGCTTTGTACTATCCCATGCATGAGTGTTTTTGCAAAGCTTCTTCTAATTTATTCCTGTGTTTTCCTCATGCCTCACCTTTTGCCCCACCTGAGGGAAAAGTATATTCAAGTGATGGGTCAGCAGAGACACTAGAGAGCAGATAAAAGAACAAGGGCTGCTTTGAAATGATTTATTTTGGCTCTACAAAATCACAGCCAAAATATATTCCCAGGAAAGGCAGAAGGATTGCTGCCCACATAAAATCAATTAAAAAATAAATTCCCTTTCCCTAGAGCAAGTGTGTGCACATTGCAAGTGGCCTAGGGGCTTTACACTTGGACTTTCATTGATTTGACTGACAGCTGTATTGATGACAACATGCAGATGCCAGATTTTGGAGGGGGGACAGATTCTTTCCTAATTGAAACATGACACATCCATTCATTAAGCAATTAAGTGGGAAATTAGCATGTTTAGTCCATAAAAATGCCCTATCTCACTAGAGAGTAGTAACATAAGAAGAAAAATGGTAAATTCAGTATTCACACTTGCATATGAGTCCAAAGTAAATCCAAACTATTCTATTATAGTCTTAGAATTTTGATGGCAATGTCTCCCTGTGAACTTAGAGATGAATAAATCTGCCTTTCTCAACAGCAGTATTTTAATGTTTATTTATTTTCTGTAAAGTTCTAACCAATTCTATTTATGAAAACACATACTCTTAAAATCCACCAGGGGGAGATTTTAACATTGGAAACTTCAATAGGGAAAGTTACAGATTTTATACAGTCGTATTTCAGTTGATAGTTGGAACAACTTAAAATTTGAACTAAGCCTTGATGATAAGGTTTGCATCTTGATACAGCTTAGCCAAGCTATCCCAGCTATACTAAAATCTGGACTGAGTAGCTAGAAATAACTGATGCAAAATTGCTGGGTCTTGCCAGAGAATGCATGTGGTGATTGTGTGTGTCTCAGGGAGGAGGGGTGGCTGGGTATGGGTGAGACAAGATAGTGGGTCTCCAGGGGGAGAAGCAGATGGAAGAATAATTTCAGGTCATTTCCACTATGTACACTGTTAGTGATTCCTGGTTTTGAGTGACACATAAAAGCTTGATTTAGCTCCTTGAGGAGGCTGTAAGACTTATGAAATTCTCTGTAAGAGTGATAAAAGAAGAAATTAAAAATTTATAGAAGGGATACTTTCTGCCAAGACCTGCTTTATTTGAGAAGATATGACATTGTTGCAGAGGTCTTTGGACAACCACCACCACTGTCCACTGTGGTCTGTCAAATTGTCTGTTTGTATCAAGCAGTAAGACTGTGATACCATCAAACTCCAGAAAAATTTGAACAGACATAATCTCTTTAAGAAAAGGTGTTTTAGGGGCGTGGTGGTGCACGCCTGTTATCCCATCAGCTCCAGAGATGGAGGCGGGAGGATCGCAAGTTCCAGACTAGAGGCAGTCTGCGTAACTTAGCAAGACCCTGTCTCAAAAAGCAAAAAAAAAAAAAAAAAAAAAAAAAAAAAAAAAAAAAAAAAAAAAAAAAAAAAGAAAAAAGAAAAGAAAAGAAAAGAAAAGGGCTGGGGCGCAGCTCAGTGGTCCAGCACTTGCAAAGCATGCAGGCGCAAGGCCCTGGGTTCAACCCCCAGTACTGAAAAAAAACGTCTTAAATAGAATTTGAAATGCAATGTCTTCTCCAAAGTTTGATTGACCTTTATTAACTTAGAGAAGTTTTTCTAATACTTAGCAAAATGCCTGCAATTTCATGGATTTTTTCTCCTTAGTACTGAAAAGTAGGATGAAAAGGTCATTGAAGCTGACCCCAATACAGCCATGTTGAGAGGTGAATTTTCGCATACAAACGACTCATTCCTTTCTGCCAAACATTTCCATTCTCTTGAGTCACAGACATATATTCTTTTTTATTTGTTTTTGTTTTGTTGGTTTTTTATTAGTAATTTTAATGTATATAATGGGTCTCATTATGACATTATGATACATGTGTTTCATTGTGCATTGCTTATGTTCATCTGCCCCATTCCCTACTCGTGTCCCCCTCTCCCGTCTCCTTCTTCCCCAACAATGGCCACCTTATACTTGCATATCTTGTTTGTGTGTATATCTATCTATATGCATACATCTTGATTTTTCCGTAATGGGCCACATAAAAGTCACATACACATATTCTTTTCCCTATCCAGTGTAGCACACAAACTAAACATATCCTTTAAGATATTTGTGAAAATATTTTCTTTTGGATGAAAGCTTTTGTTTTCTTCCTTTATTTCTCTGCCTTTTCTTTCCTAGTTCACATGTGGAACAATTGATTCTTGGCTGGGAATCACCTGGGAGATGGTGACCGACTTCCTGGCTTTTGTTCTGTAGGGTTTCAGCCCACTGAGCTATAGAGTTTGAAAAGAAATAGTTGACTCAGAATGAAAACAGATCCTTTGAGACATGATAAGGTTGGAGCAAAGGAAAATGTGGTGAGTCCCAGGAACAGAGGATAATTGTGATTGCTCCCTGCTAGCACTCTGAGAATATGGCAGAATATTAAAATTAATAGTCAGTGATGCTTGGGTGCCCCTTCTCACCTATGAGTCTGTACCTGCAACAGGTGTGCAACCAGCAGAGTGGAAAGCCAGGAAAGCTGGAACATGAATGTTCTGCCCTTGACCAATGTGGAAAAATGGCCATTGTCCAAAGAGTCTTTGGATATTCTTGAACTGGGGAAGAACTACCATCAACATAACCCTGGAGAAAAAGGAGCACCGGCAATGACAGGAGGAATCGTTCCCTAACTTTAGAAAATTCATGCTTTAAGCTCAAGCATCAGTTCTTCCAAACCACTCATTTCTTTATTTTACCACGTATTTTTCAGGCTTCAAAGAAGCCAAACATCAGTTCCTTTGTGATTTTAATATTCCCTCCTCTGACTTTAGATACTTTTTTTTTTGCTAGCACCCTCAGCTTCTTCAAGTCTTTGTCCATTTTCTGCAATTGCCCAGAAAATCCCAACCACTAACCAATTCACCATCTATCTTATCTCTAAACACAAGGTGCTAAGTGGCAGCTAAAAGAAATTTCACAGCAGCATAAGATTGTCACCTGCAAATCATCATTTCTTATCTCAAATTGGGTCTCTGACCTTACCTGCCAAGGCTTCTCTCTGTCCCTTGTAGAGTTCCCCTGTCTGTTCCATACAACTACTATTTCACATCAGCACTACTCTTTTCAAGTACCCTTCTATATTCTGACTCTTTACTTAATTTGTTGCTGTTGAACCTTTGGTTTTATTTCAGAGGAAAAATAGAGTGCCTCTCTGAGGCAGAAACTCTCTCCCTTTGACTCCTTATACACACCAAACTTATTAGCATCCAAACTCTTTCCTTCTTCTCTCGATTCGCAATGGAAAATGTATTTCTTTCTTAGGTGAATTCTCCCTACACTTTGCTCTTTGACCTTAGGGGCTTTTCTTCACAAATTAGCCTCTCTCTGTCCTCCTACATTTGACTTTGGCTTTCTACATGCTCTTCCTTCTTAGCAATAGGAAGTATTCAATAATCTAGAATTTATTAATCTTATGTATTTGGCACAGTGCTAAGAGTTTTATACATCTTATTTACTTCTCACAACATGTAGGACCTGCTACTATCTTCATTTAACAGGCGAAGAAAGTGAAACAGAGAAAAATATCTCTTAGCACTGTGCCAAATACATAAGATTATATAATACACACACACACACACACACACACACACACACACACACACAAATCATGCATGTGGGTGTATGGTTGTTTTTTTTTCAAGGTCTCTCTTTTCATCTTTCATCTTGAAGAAAAAAACCTCACAAAACTCCATTGACCCTATGTGTCCTTTATTTACACCCATATCTTCTTCATTCTATTCAGGATCAATCCTCTGGAAACACATCAACACTTGCTACCTCACTTTTTATCATTAAATTCTCTCACTGAGGTCATCCTGTTCTCTTAGTTGCTGCTAAGGTTAGAATATGGTTTGTCCCCTCTGAAACTCATGTTAAAATTTGATTGTCACTGTGGTAGTGATGGGAGTTGGAACCTTTAAGTGGTGATGAAATTGTTAGGAGGGATTAAGGCTTTTCTGAAGGGAGCGGTTGGTTTTCACTGGAGTAGGTTGTTATACTGTGAGGGGCACTATGTGTTCCTTCTCTTCTGCAGGTGCATGTTGTCTGCCCACTTTGTGCTATGAGTTGAAACAGCACAAGGCATTTGTCAGCATCTTGCTCTTGGATTTCCCAGCCTCCAGATTCATGAGCCTGAATAAATTTCTTTCCTTATAAGTTACTGCATCTTAGGCATTTTTGTTAATGTCATTGTTAGGTGCCACTGAGTTGAGTCTGACTCATAACGACCCTCATAGGGTTTTTGTTTTGCTTTGTTTTGTACACAGTGTTTCTAGTTGTCCCCAACTGGACAAAATACAAATATCTTCAAACTGGTGAGTGGATAGACAAACTGTAGTACATTTATACAATGGCTAAACAATGAAAAATAATAAACTCTTCAGACATGCAGTCAAACTATGAAAAACATTTTTTTGCCAAGTGAAAGAAACTAGACTTAAAAGGCTCTATCTGCACAGTGTTGCATGCCTGTAATGCCAGCGACCTGGGAGGCCAAGGCAGGAGGGTGGCAAATTTGAGGCCAGAGGCAGCCTATGTAACTTAGTGAGACCCTGTCTCAAAATAAAAAGTAAGTAAATAACAGTAATAGTAACAGTAATAATAATAATAATAATAATAATAATAATAATAATAATAATAATAGGTCAGGGTGCTGCTGTGTGGTAGAGAGCTTGAAAAACTGCACATGAGGACCTGGGTTCAACCCACAGTACAGAAAAAAAAAAAAGAAAGAAAAAAGGCTATATCTGTAGGGCACCATGGCACACACCTGTAATCCCAGCAACTCAGGAGGCAGAGGCAGAGGCAGGAGGATTGCGAGTTTGAGGGAGAGGGGAGAGGGCAGCCTGCATAACTTAGCAAGACCCTGACTCAAAATGAAACAAAAAAGCCGGGGGTGGTGGCACACGCCTGCAATCCCAGCAGTTCAGGAGGTGGATGCAGGAGGATCATAAATTCGAAACCAGAGGCAGTCTGCATAACTTATCGAGACCCTGTCTCAAAAAGTAAAAAAGTGGACTGGGGTGCAGCTCAGTGGTCCAGCACTTGCAAAGCATGCAAGCGGAGGCCCTGGTTTCAACCCCCAGTACTGCAAAAATAAAAAAATAAATTTAAAAAGGAAACATAGAAAAACCTCATAGAGGTTTCAATAGCTGATTGGTTCGGGATTGCTTGGGGAGTGGATTGCCACATCCTTCTACCATTTTTGCGGTGCTAGGGATTAAACCTGGGTCCTCAGAGAGTGCAGAGCAGTACTCTACTAAGTGAGCTAAACCTGGGTCCCTGTTTTTGTTAGTACTCCAAATGGACTAAGACAGTTGCCAAATATAACGAAAAAATTTCAGACCTTATTCTTTTAATTAGCATTTCACAATGTTGATATTCCCTCCTTCTAAATGATCTTCCTAATGTTTCTTTGACACCCTCCTACCTATGTTTTCTCTTATCTCTGTCACTTAAGTTGATGTTCCCCAGGGTCCTGTCCTTACTCTCTCCACTCTCCAGGAGCAATTTCATGCATTATCATTGCTGTAATGCTACCTTTAAGCTGATGACTCACACGTCTGCATCTTAACCCCAAGTGTCATCTGAGAACCTGCTAGCTGAAAGACACACTTAGATGGTCTAAATGGACCCCAATGATTCATTTTCAAAACCCTATCATTCCTTCTTCTTCAGTCTGCTTCTCATTACTTACTCATTCAATGACTAGATATTGGTCACTTGGTATATGGCAGGCACTGGTCCAAGGTCACAGCAGTGAATGAAAAAGATAAAAAAAAATGCCTCATGGAATTATGTTCTAGTGGGAAATGCTATCTTCTTATCTGTGTCAGTCAGAGTTTAGTCAGGGAAATAGAAATTTTAAGTAGATGGATGGAGAAGCTTACTCAAAGAATAAGACCTTACACAATGGTGAGAGGAAAATCAAGATTTGAAAGAGAAAGTTGGAAGATCATAGCAAACTCAATAAGCAGGCTCCTAAAACAGAGAGTGGAACTGCCAGAGAACTGGTGGAGTAGAGCAGGGATAGCTGTTCCTCTTCTCTCCCTACATCTAACCACCTGCACCTTCAGAGACCCGAGGCTGCTGCTCACTTCTGTCCATGTGAATCTGAGAACTTGCAGTGTAGCTACACGGACTCAGAGTGGCCACACCCATATAAATAACTCACAGCTAACTTTGTGATTGGTGTTTTAAATCTACGCTGTAATTCTCTTTTTATAGACAAGCATGGGCAGAGGATGAATAAGCTAGGACACACATTTCAAAAGAGGATGTGTTTTCACCGAAGGTTTAGGGGAAAAGGCTTATGTGTGGCAGTGGGAGTCCAAAAATTATCAGATGTGTTTGAGAGAGGGACTCACGGTCCTTAGCATGGAGCCATGCTCCCATTAGGGCAAGAAGAACAGAATAGTGTCCCTCAAAATTAATGTCCACCCAGAACCTCAGAATGTGATCTTATTTGGAATAGGATCTTGGCAGATATAAATAATTAAAGACTTCAAAATGAAATTCTTCAAGATTTAGGGGAACCATGAATCTAAAGATCATTGAAAAGTGACTGTGGCAGTATATGATAGGGAACTTCTAGAAAATCAAGCATTCAGAAGATGGCATGGTACCAGGGACCTCATTGCTGACATCAAGATGGATTTTGGCCAAAAGCAGAGAATATCAGAAAGATGTATATCTATGTTTTATCGACTATGCAAAGGCATTTGACTATGTGGATCACAACAAATTAGAGATAACATTGCAAAGAATGGGAATACCAGTACACTTAATTGCACTCATGAGGAATCTGCACAAGGACCAGGAGTCAGTTGTTTGAATAGAACATTGAAACACTACTTGATTTACAGTTAGGAAAGGTGTATGTCAGGGCTGTATTCTTTTAAGTACCTCTTCAATACCTATGCTGGGCAATTAATCCAAAAATCTGAATTTTATGAAGAAGAACATGGAATCAGGATTGCAGGAAGACTCATCAACACCTTTGCTTGCTGAACCACTTACTGATGAAGATCAAAGAACACAGACTTCAGTATGGATTGCACTTCAACATCAAAAAGACAAAAATCCTTACAACTGTGTCAGTAAGTAACTTCATGATAAATGGGGAAAGATTGAGGCTATCCAAGATTTTGCTTTACTTGGTTCAATAATCAGTACTCATGGAAGGAGCAATCAGGAAATCAAAAGATGCATTGCAGTTGGGAAAGGTGTTGCAAAAGACCTCTCTGAAGTGTTGAAAAGTAAAAATGTCACATTGAAGATGAAAATGCTCCTGACTGATGCCATGGTATTTTCAGTTGCATCATATGGTTGCGAAAGCTGGACATTGAATGGGGGAGATGGGAGAAGAATTGAAACTTTTGAATGATGGTACTGGAGACTAATATTAAATATACCATGGATTGCCAAAAGAACCAACAGATCTGTCCTAGAAGAAGTGCAACCAGAGTGCTCCTTGGAAGCATGGATGGATAGACTGTGTCTTACATATTTTGGACATGTAGTCAGGAGGGACCAATCCCTGGAGAAGGACATCATGGTTGGGAGAGTGGTGGGTCAATGAGAAAAAGGAAGACACTCAACTAGATGGATTGGCACAGTGGCTGAAACAATGATCTTAAGCCCAAAGAAGATTGTGTGCCTGGAACAGTGTTGAGTAGAATTTCATTCTGTTATATATAGGGTCACTATGAGCTGGACCCAATTTGAAAGCACTTCACAATATAAGTCTAATAACTGGTGTCCTTATGAGACAGGGACAGAACACAAAGCCACACAGGCTAGAAGGCCATGAAATCAGAGGCAGAGATAGTAAAAGGAATGTGAGGAGCCACCAGAGACTGGAAGAGGCAAGGAACATGCCTCTCTAGCTTTCAAAAGGGGTATGACTGTGGAGCACACTTGACCTTGAGGTTCTTGTCTCCTAGGACTGTGAAAGAATACATTTCTGTTGTTTTAAGATACTACGTAAGTGCTGATTTGGTACGGCAGTCAGAAGAAACTAACAAGGTAAGAATATTCTGCAAACATATTGCACCTCAGTGAAGAGTGAGATTTCTAAAATCTTTGTTGTATACAAAATATCTGCTAATACTATTTTAAGAAATCCATTTTCTCATTATATTAGCCACAAAATATTCTGTTGTCAGCACTAAGAACTTGCAATACAGAAGAGATGCCAAGTGACTAAGAAAAGGTGAAAAAGGATTATCTGCAAGACACTGCTTAATTCTTTAAAACCTTCACATGTTAATTAAATAATATCTGACTATGAACTTAAAACCTATCTACTTCATCCTACTTATGTTGACATTTTCTCCACTGTACTAAAATAACTCTACACCTTAAATTTGCTGATTGCACATGTTCTGCACAGATTAGGGAAGAAATGCCGCAAAGGGAAGACAAATAAGGAAGGCCATGCAAACCAAGTATGTCACCTTGGGAAGGGCACCTTGGGAAGGGCAGGGTTCCCTGCTCTTAATTCCTGGGTTGTATCAGATGACAGACAGTCAGAGGAGGCATAAAAGTGTAGGGCTTCAGAAAGAGAAGGGAATTTGAAAACAATGTCATCCAATAACCAAATCATCATTTGATGCTTTTTGCAACACCCTTGGAATGAAGCACCCAAACTCTTCTGAGCCCCTCCAGTGACACAGGACTCATTATCCCCTGAAGAAGCCAGTGAATTTTAGAACACGCTAATTGAGAGATAGTTTCTCCCTTTTATTGGAAATTTGGTACTTTTGATAATTTTCGAAATTTGAAGTCTGGAGCTACTAAGAATCAAATATATCTTCCTGAAAGATGGCACTTCTCACTTGAATCTGACTGTTGTTTCCATTTACCATTTCCTTCTCAGGTTTATGGTTCCATTTTCTTTGGATGATGTGATTTCATTTCATTTTCCCCATCTTTCAGGTTTGTCTCCTCTGATTGCACTCTAATTGGTAGAACTAAATGTTCTCCTAAAGAAGAAGTCCTCTTTATTATCCTTCCTTGATTTCCCTTAGTGACTGCCCCACCAGAAAAGAGTCTATCAATACTTCCCCCTTTGTGGGTCCTTAGTTTGTCACAATGTGTGACTCACATTGTGCTATAATCCCAACTGATACCAAAATTCTGAGGATGTTCAAGTCCTCTAATATCAAGTGCCATAACATTTGTATATTGCCCATATACATTCTCCCACATACTTTAAATTAGCTCTAGATTACTTATAACATCTGAACAAATATCACACATTCACAAGGCAAGTAAAGTAATATCAGGCACATGTGGTTACTCTGAGGGGAAAAGGTTACATGGAGCTTGGGGAGGTAGATGATTGTATCAATGAAAGGCAGTGATTGGTAGAAAGTGATAGTATGAGATTCAAAATGACAGGTTTGGGCCAGAGGTGTAGCTCAGTGGTAGAGCACTTGTCTAGCATGCAGCCTTGGGTCTAATTCCTAGCACTGCAAAAAAAAATAAATAATAATAAAATAAAACTGAAGGTTTTATTGAAGCTGCTAGGAGAATGGTCCAGAGCGACAGTGACGACAATGGAAAACACTGATCCCACCTCAAAGTCAGAAGTCTAACCAATGTGGGAGAGAAACTTCCACCATTTGAGAGGGCTCTAAAGAAAGAAATGTTGCTAGGAGAGAGCCAGGATTAAGTAGAAGCCAGGAATCTTAGAATGCATAAGATGTAGAGAATGCAGTGGTAGGGGGCACAGTCCACAAGACCATCCTCATTTCTGAAATCAATTTCGAGTTCAGGAACTTCCCCAAACTATCCTCAGTGTTGATAATTCAATGAAAATACTTAGAGAAATTACTGAAGGATATTACAATCACGTTTGTGGTTTGTTATAGGGAAAGGGTACAGATTAAAAGCAGCAAAGGGAAGAAGGAGCCTGCAGCAGTACCACTCTGTCTTCTGATCCTGTCAGATCTTGGAAGCTAAGTAGGGTGGGACCTGGTTAGTACTTGGATGGTAGACCACCTGGGAATACCAGGTGCTGTAGGCTTCGGAGGACATGACAACCCACTCCCAAAATACAATCAGCCATTGAAAACCCTTTGAGCTGGGAGCATATGTATGCATAGGCCTGAAAGGATAATGAATAAGATATTAAGAGATACAGTGGTTGTTGAGCCGGGCACGGTGGCGCACACCTATAATCCCAGCAGTTTGGAAGATGGAGGCAGGAGGATCACAAGTTCGAGACCAGAGGCAGTCTGCATAATTTAGCGAGAACTTGTCTCAAAAAGTAAAAAAAGTGGACTGAGGGTGCAGTTCAGTGGTCCAGCACTTGCAAAGCATGCAAGTGCGAGTCCCTGGGTTCAATCCCCAGAACCGCAAAAAAGAAAAAAAAAAAGAAAACCTCTGAATAGCTAAAAGCACTGACAATAGTTTTCATCTGTTGTACACAGTGTTGCTGTGAGTCAGACACTGACTTGACAGCACCTAACAACGGCAAGTGAAGAAGAATCTAAGGCAAAGTCCAGGGAAGGATTAAACTTGTAGCTTCTGTTGTTTTCTGCCTACAGCATCATGGACAGCGTTACTTTCCCAGCATTGATGTCTGATAATATCCAGAGTATTTCTGACCAGGAAGTTCACTGGAGTCTTAGTGTCCAGAGTTCTATTTGGGGTTCCATTACATAAGCGTGGTAGACTGCACATCAGTGTGATCTGGCTCCAGCTCCTCAGGAAATGTAGCTGACATGGTGTGATCCATGGCCACCTCCCTAAATTAAATTATTATTTATCTGGTTTGCCAGCAGGCAAATAAAGACATTCTTATCAGGGTTGGTATTCCAAGGGTTTAGATATTATATGGAGAAGCCAAGAGCAAAGACTAGCTCTTTATGCAAGGTTAAATTCTTCAATACATAAGGGATTTACACTGACAATTTCCTTTCACATTGGATTGTAAGTATCTGTTCATGTGTGTCTCCTACAACAGATCCTTGAGGTAAGAGTCCATACAAAGTTAAGTCTGTGTGCCAAAGAAACAAAACAGTAACTGTGTTTGAAGTAGTTCTGTACAATATAGCAGCCTCAATTACATTGGTCTGGGAAATATGGTTTCATTTATTCTTTCTTTCTTTCTTTCTTCTTTCAGTACTGAGGGATTGATCCTTATGAATGCTAAGCAAGTGTAATGCCACTGAGGTAAGCCTCCAGACCCTCTGATTTTTGGGGTCAGGGACAGGGCCTCTCTAAGTTCTGCAGGTCATATCTGGCCTGGACCTTATGATCCTCCTGCCTTAGTTTCCTGAGTAGCCAAGGTGCCTAGCTATTTATTCTTTCTGAGAAGTGTGAATGTATCTCTCATTTTTACTTGTTCTTAAAATGAACAAAAGTTTTCATTATATTAGCAATAAAGTCTCTGGAAGAACACCAGTCTGAAGAATTCTTATTCTGTGACTTGTGTGATCTCAGAAGGACATAGTTCCCCCAAATGAGCACTTGTTGCCTAAACCAACACATATTTTACTAGGGAAGAAAATGAATGAATTGTCCAGCATTTTGTGGCTTGACGTGCTTCTGATTTACCTTGGCACAAAGGAAGATTGTGATGCTCTCAAAGACTGATTATTTGTTTGACTAACAGACGTATTCTAACTACTTATCTTTCTTACTATCCCCGGAAAAATTAAAGAAGAGCTAGAAATGAAAATATGAAAGAATGTGAATAAAAGGCTAGAATTAAACAGAGGTATCATAACTTCTAAGCCTGCATCCCTACCACTGTGGTGTCCAATCTCATCAGATCTCCGAAGCTAAGCAGAGTAGGGCCTGGTTAGTACTCTGATGGGAGACCGCCTGGGAACACCACGAGCTGTGGGCTTGGGAGAAGGACTCAGCAACCTACTCCCAAAAATCAATCTGCCATTGAAAACCCTATGAATAGCAGAGAAGCACTGACATGGTGCTTCACTTGGGGTCACTATGAGTCAGAAACTGACTCAGTGGCACCTAACAACACAACAACAATCAGAACTTCTTTTGGTGTTACAAGTCTCCAGGCTTGAATTATACCAACAAATATAGCACATATAAAGGTAAAACTTGCTGTTATTAAAAATAACTAAAGAATATAAATACTATTATGTAATCAAATTATATGATAGTTCAAAGTATTAGAAAAAATAGTATAGAAATACAAAGGCTCACCATCCTACTGATTCCTCTAACAATTGTGTTAAATCTGCATAGTCACCTATAACATATCATTTAGTCTATTACTCAGTCTCTATCTGGAATCAGTTTTTAATCTTCTTCCCTGAGAAGATGGCATAAGGATTATATAATTGTGAAGTGCTGTACCACTGAGCTGCCCTCCTAGCCCATGTTTTTCTTTTTACTTTTTGAGACAGGGTCTCACTAAATTACACAGACTGCCTCTGGTCTCAAACTTGCAATCCTCCTGCCTCTGCATCCTGAGTCATTGGGATTACAGGCATATGCCACCACGCCCAGCTCCTTAATGATGCTCTTTGAAGTACTATTTTTTAGTTATTTCACTAAGGATTATGCATCCACTATTTATTATACTGTTAGAACTATAATTGTCTCAATGTATCATGTAAGAATCTTATGATTGATTGCACAGTTGCTAGTTGTTTCTATACATATCACTACTTCATACATTATAAAGCTAAATAAACAATTTTATTTTTATTTTAAATAATCAGTAACCTTTTAAATGAATTAAAAGGATGAAGAGAGATAGCCATTTCTACTTACCCACATATTTACCATTTTGGGTACTTCTCATTTGTTTTTCATGATTCTTCATTCCTTCTTATTGATTTATGGCTTTGTTTTCAATTAGCCTTAGCATTTCTTATAGTTGAAGTGTGCTGTAGATGAACTTCAGTTTTTAATTATCTGAAAATCTCTTTACCTTCATTTGGAAGAAAACTTTGTGTATAAAGTTTTGGTTAGTGTTTTTTCTTTTGTTCTATCTCTTTAAAGATATCACTCCATTTCTTTTTGTCTTGCATTTTTCTGAAGAGAACTCAGTCATCATTTGTATCTTTATACACAATGTGTTTTTTGTACATCTTTTTATATATGTATATATTTTCTTTATCCGTGGCTAATTGGCAATTTTATTATGATATAACTAGATATGATTGCCTGCAGCTGTAGCCCTGTGGCATCCGATCCCGTCAGATCTCGAAGTTAAGCAGGGTCGGGCCTGGTTAGTACCTGGATGGGAGACCGCCTGGGAACACCAGAAGCTGTAGGCTTGGGAAAAGGACCTGGCAACCCCCTCCCAAAAATCAGTCTGCCATTGAAAACCCTATGAACAGCAGAGAACCACTGACAATAGTGTTTCCCCTGTTGTACAGAGGGTCGCTATGAGTCGGATACCGACTCGACAGCACCTAACAACAACAACAACAACAAGATATGATTAGCCTTGTGTTTATCCTGTTTACTGCTTTCCTAGGTTTCTTGAATCTATAAGTTGATATTTCACCAAATTTTGAGAATCTATAGTCATTATTTTTTCTGCTCTATTAACTTTCTCCTCTCCTGCTCCAGTTATGCATTTGTCAAATTGCTTGCTATTGTTCCCACAAGTCCCCAAGACTGTTAGTTTTCTTATGAGTATTTTTCAGACTATATAATTTCTATTCATCTGCCTTTAAGTTGATTTTCCTATTATGTAGTCTCCATTATTCTGTTAATACCATTCCATTAATTTTTCACTTGAGAGATATAAGTTCTAGGAATTGAATTCTTCAGAGTTTCCACTTTTCTACTAATATTCTCATCTGTTTATTTTATATATCCATCTTCTTTTTTGTGTATTTGAAAATTTTCATAGCTCTTTTACAGTTCATATCTACTAATTGCAACTTCTGGGTTATTGAAAAAGTCTACTTCTATTGGCTGCATTTTTCTTGGTTTTGGCACACATTCATCTGCTGCTTCAGAAATCTGTTATTTTTCATTTTATGCTAGACATTCTGATGATTATTTTGTCTTCATTATGTTGTCTTTTAAAGGGATGTTTATTTTGCCAGGTAGTTAACTTACTTGCAAATTCTTTTGCTTCTTTCAGGTTGGATTTTTTTTTGAGGTGGTCTATTACCCCCCCAGTCCTCTACCATATCCTGCACTTCATAGTGGTTGTTATTCCCTAGCTGTAGTGTTTCTGGGGTCCTAACTAAATGACTGAAGCTCATGGTGAGGCTGGTATAGCATTCAAACATCTGCTAGCATCACAAGACCTTTTGTATCTCTGTTATAGGAAAACTCTGAGCCCCACAATAGCCACCCTCCATTACACATGAGGCACAGCCCCTCAGTCAATGGCCTCCTATGTGGAATTATGGGGCCCCATTTCCACACAGCTCCCTCTTCCCCAGACCCTTCTCTAAGAATTTCCATCTGTTTTTATAGTTTTAAATTCTTACATCTCCATTCTTTGTTTAGTGAGACAACCAAGTTCTGCTCAGACTCTACATCCATGAGCTATTTTCTGGAAAATGACTCAAAACAGCAAGCCATTCAATTCTGATGATCATCTTGTGTTGGTTTCTCAATGATTGAGATCCTTTGCTGTTTGGACTCAATGCCAAAAGCAGTTATCTCATATAGTTAGCCCAGCTTTATACTTTCTTTTGGCAGGGGGACAAGTCTGGTATCATTTATTTTATCATGGTCTCGGGAGGATATCTGATTTTCTTTTATGCATATAGATATTGGTTTCCCCCACATATCTGTCAGTTTGTCATGTTATGGGGGCTTGTGTGTTGCTGTGATGATGAAAGCTATGCCACCAATGTTTCAGATACCAGCAGAGCCAACCATGGTGGACAGGTTTCAGCTGAACTTCCAGACTAAGACAGACTAGGGAGAAGGACCCAGATGCCCAATCCTGAAAAAATTAACCATTGAAAACCCCATGAACAACAGAAAATCATTATCAAATGTCGTGCCAGAAAATGAGCCCCTCAGGCTGGAAAGCATTCAAGAAATGACTCAGGAAGAGTCAACCTTAATGACAGTAATGGAATAAAGGCCCTGGGATCTCCTTTTGCTGATGTGGCATGACTTAAAATGAGGAAAAACACATAGCAGCTGCAACTTTGGGCTCACACTTAAAAAGATTGTGTGCACAATGCAGTGTTGGATAGTGTTTCATTCTGTTGTACATAGGGTTTCTGTGAGTCGGATCTGACTCCCCAACCCCCAACAAGAGGCATATGTCAAGAAAGACAGTAAGTTCCAAAAGATTGGAGATTTTTATATACATTTCTGGTAACATATTTAGCACATAATCATTGCCCAGTGACTATAAATAAAATGCATCATGTTTAATAGAGCTGAAGTTCTTTGATGGGACTGAAGTTTCTATTCCTAAGACTTCTAAAATGTCTCTGCACTTCCTTGCTTGAGATACAGAGTATGGCATTGTGGTTAAAACACACTAATCTTAGGAGAATAAATATTATATAAGATTTAATTAAAAGTGAAACTTCATTATTTCAAGGGGTGTTAAGCTAAGTGTTTATATCATCAGCATGTATGCATAAAATATAAGCATTTAATTGTTTTAAAAAAGTTCAGCTTGCCCAATGCCCCAAATACCCAGCATAACTAGTAAATCACTTTTGTATACAGGACTTATGAAAATTGCCAAAGCTAGGATACAAAAATAGATCATACTTAAAAGGAGACCCAGGGGAAAAATCTTCCACTAATAGAGACATATTACTTGTTGAACTGAGGTGAACAGGGAAGTCATCATGCCTTTATGTAACCAGAAGATATTAAAGCCTTGATAACATTTCCATTGTTCTAGTTTGAAACACTCCAATGAATATTTAAGTTTTGAAATTTTACTTTCATAAGCCTTATAATGGATGCTTTCAGAATTTTTTTTGGCATATCCTTATTCTTTACTGAGAATGGAAGTATAAATTAAAGAAAAGGATGATTTCTCTTATCAACTTCTAGGGTAAGATTGTGGGGAAGAAGAAGCAGTCTCTCAAACCTAGTATTTGTTATTATCTTTTGATTGTGTAAGAAATCAATGATCACAAGCAGAGTTGTGCTTAGAAATTTTCCAGCATATAAAACATTATATATCTTAGTTACTCATTATATCTCTCTGACTCTGAAAAGTGACACCAAATGAACTTTTACTGATTATTCATTAACTTTTGTTCAATCTACAAACATTTATTGAACACCTATAATATAAGCCAGATATGGTTCATTCTACATTTTTTTATGTCAGTTTTAAAGAATGGTAAAGAGGTGAGGATCAGTTCTTTGCAGTTATTGCTGACCTTATAACTCCATTTGCTGAAACTTTCCCACTGAGGGGCAAAATTACTCATTGACTGCATTTATACCTCCTACCAAAATGACATTCCTGTTGGTTTAGATCAATTCTATATCACAAGTTGTTGTCTTTCTACCCTTTTCTTTCTTTCTTTCTTTCTTTCTTTCTTTCTTTCTTTCTTTCTTTCTCTTTCTTTCTTTCTTTCTTTCTTTCTTTCTTTCTTTCTTTCTTCCTTCCTTCCTTCCTTCCTTCCTTCCTTTCTTTCTTTCATGATACTGAACCTAAAGCCTTAAGCATGCTAGGCATGCAATCCACCACTGAGCTATATCCCAAACCCTTTTATATTTCTTATTTTTGAGACTGGTCTCATAAGTTGGATAGGCTAGCTTGAACTCACTATGTAGCTGGGCAGGCCTAAAACTTGTGATTCTCCTGCCTCAGCCTCCCGAGTAGCTGAGATTACCAACATGGCCTACTATGTCCTGCCCTTTCTACCCTTTTCTTATGTTTTGAGTACTTAGGAAATGGGACAATTTTCTTCTCTTTATTGTTGCTGCTGTCTGCCATCTTTTTCTTTAAATTTTAATACAATAAATGTTTATTAAGCATTTATTACAAGTCAATCACTATTCAAGGTACTTAATAAGAAAACATGCATTCCCTCATGGAACTTATATTTTAGAAGGAAAGAGACAAAACCAAAATGAATGGGAAAATTATGTAGTATCTTAGAAGATGATAAAGAATGTATATGGTAAAGAGAAGTAGAGAGTATGGAGTTACAATTTATATAAGGGAGCCAGGTCAGACCTCAGTGAGAAGGTTCCATGGATGAAAGAGGAAGCCATTCAGAGGTATACAAAGAAGCATATTCTTAGAAGTAGGCTCTCTACATGTAAAGATACTGAGAAGGAAGTCTGTTGTGTTTTAGGCAGATCAAGAAGTCACTGAGGCTGGAGGGAAGTTAGCATGAAAGAATATAGTATATGAGGTCCATTAGGGGTAAGAAATGGGCAGACAGTATAGGCCAATATAAGGGATTTGGCTATCAGCCTGAAATATGCAAAGCCATTGGAAGGCTTTTGAACAGAAAACCTATATTGTATGACATATTTAAAGGATCACTTTGGCTGCTGCATTGAAAATTATCTGAAAAGGGGCAAGAATTGGAGCAGAAAGACCAGCTAGGAGGCTATTTCAGTAATCCAGACAACCCACTATGGAAACTTGGATCAGATTAGTAGGAGGGGAAAGGTCTCAAAGATATATCTGACAGGATTTGCTGACAAACTGGAGGTACAGTGTGAGAAGAAGAGAAGAGTTGGGATGCTTTCAACATGTTCTGCTTGATAAATTAGAAAATGTCCCTATTAGGTGAGGCAAGAAAGACTACAGGTTGAATAGCTTTGATTGGAGGGAAAATCAGAGATTCAATTTTAGATGTGCTTTTTGGCTATGTTTATTAGACAAATTGAAATGTCAGTAGGAGTTAGATACAGGAGTTTGGTACTCACAGTAGAGAGCCAAGGGTTGGAGGTATAAATAAATTTGTTGTTGTTAGGTGCTGTCAAGTCGATGTCCGACTCATAGTGACCCTCTGTTCACCAGGTGAAACACTATTGTTAGTGCTTCTCTGTTATTCATAGGGTTTTCAATGGCTGATTGTTTTTTGGGAGTGGGTTGCCAGGTCCTTCTCCCAAGCCTGCAGCACCTGGTGTTCCCAGGCAATCTCCCATCCAAGTACTAACCAACCCTGACCCTGTTTAGCTTCCGAGATCTGATGGGATCTGTCACCACATTGGTATGGCTGCAGGCATCATTGTAATATATATGGTATTTAAATCCATGAGATCACTAAGAAAATGAGCAATGTTAAACACCAGTGATAAAGAGGACCTAGGAAGCACAAAAAGAACAGCCAGAGTTATAGAAGGAAAACCAAGAAAGTGTGGTTTCAGAAGCCAAGAAAATGCTGCTGAAAACTAGGGAAAAAAAAGGGGGGGGCAAAGACCTCAGTTTCAATTCATCATTGTGGAGGTCACCTGTGATCATGACAAGGTCATTTTCAGTGGGGTGGTAGAAATGAAAACCTGATTGGTATGATTTAAGAATAGGGGAAGAGTTACGTTGGAGACATCAAATTTGCATTAATACTTTAAGGATTTTTTGGGTAAAATGTGCAGAGAAATGAGAAAATAGGTGAAAAAGTAGAATCAAGAAAGAGTTATTTTTAAGATGAAAAAAACAACAGCTTATTTACATGCTGATAAAAATGATCCTTGAGAAAGAAAAGAGAATGGAATATTGACAAATAGTTTTCTTAAATCAATGATAAAGGAATGCACAAAATCTGCACTTTAGCAAGAAGAATGAACAGCTCATCCATAGTAATAGGAAGAACAATAAATGGTCACAGTTGTTGGATGAGGATAGATGAATAGGAGTTTGTGGAAAGTTTTTTCTAAATGTTTTGATTTCCTCAGTCGGTTGTTAATATGGCCTTCAGCTAGGAGTAAGGATGAGGTAGAGGTATTTAGAGTTTTAGGCAGGGCTTCAAACCAGCAAAAAATTGTGTTGAAGTTTGGGTGCAAGATTAATATGTTAAAATTTATAGGGTTTGGGTTCAGTTGCATTCAGATTTAATTTTTTAATCCTATGTTTATATAGACAAATAATCTTTTTTTTTCAATTTTTTCCCCAATTTCTGCTCTGCACTCTCTGAGGACCTGGCTTCAATCCCCAGCACTGCAAAAAATGGGAGGATGTGGTAATCCACTCCCAAGGCAATCCTAAAAATAATCAGATATTGAAAACCCTATGAGGGTTGCTGTGAGTCAGACCTAACTCAATGGCACCTAACAATAACCACCATGATACAAAAAAATTAAAAGTTGAACCTGAGCCCAATTTTTCACTGGGCTCAGAAAAAAATTTTTAAATACTTGAACCAGAATGGGTTCAGGGTTCAGGTATGAGTTTGGTTTGACACCCTGCTATCTACAAATAGGATTTAAACCTGAACCCATACCAAACCCCAACCCTTTAAATTTTAACATATTGAACCTACACCTGAAACTGAATCCAATTTTCACAGGTTTAAAGTTCTGGTTTTAGTAGAAAGGAAGAAAGATGAAATAGTTACCATATTAACTATTTCCTATTACATAGTTAAGAAAAATATTACAGAAATATATTTGTGGTTTAGTCAAGCAAAGTAGAGAAGGCAATGGAATTGAGGGAATTTGAAAGAGTGTAATTATAATGATTGACAATTTGACAATGAAATTTGAGCATAGAAAAGAGGGACAAAGGCCATGAAGAGACAGAAGGAGAATGAACAGATAGTAGAACAAATGAATGGCAGGTCCTGCAGGGAGTTTGAAGGATTCTCTGCAATTTTGGTATTTCAGTAGATATTTTCAATTTGTTGTACATGTCCAAACATGCACATGCGCAAATCAGAATACCTATGGCAATATGAGGAAAATATTTCATGTACATGGTCAGGAATTCTGACCTGTAAAAAGGTACAGTGGGGCAGACACTAGGAGTAAGTGCAGAGGATCTGTGAATGAAGACCGTTATTACCCAGAAGGAGCTTATGATCTAGGGCAGAAGTCCCCAGCCATTTTGGTACCAGGGACCAGTTTCCTGGAAGACAATTTTTCCATGGATGGAGTGGAGGAAGGGGTGTTCATCATGATGCAAGCACATTACATTTCTTGTACCATACAAAGCTCATGGGGCTCCAGTTTAGCTCAGTTGGCAGAGTACCGCTCTGCAGTCTCCTAGGCCCTGAGTTCCATCCTTAGTACCACAAACATGGAAGAAAGGTCTGGCAGGCCACTCCCCAAATAATCCTGAAACAATCAGCCACTGAGAACCCTCTGAGCAGCAGAGAAACACTGACATAGTGCTCAGCATGACACAGTGTCAGGGAGTGTTTGTTCTGTGATACACAGGGTCACTACAGCACCTATGTAAATATATAAAACAAAGCTTACCTAGCTCTCTCACTGACTGCTCATCTCCTGCTGTGCAGCCCGATTCCTAACTGGCCACGGATCAGTACCAGTCTGTAGCCCAGGACCTGGGGACTCCTGGTCTAGAGGAAATAGAGGCATGTGAACAGGAATGTAGCTTTCATTAGTCTTGGGACCACATAATACATTTTACCACAAAAGTTCTGAACTGTAGTGTAAGTCTTTCTGAGAGCTGTTTGAACACTGAGGAGGTTCACATAGTAGGCTAACAAGTTATGTCCACAGAAGTCCTCTAGAGATATTGGGCCTCTTCTCCTATGAGCTTCACTCCTCTGGCCCACTCAGTTTCTTTATGGCTGTGCTGTGTCATTCGTCTATTTTCCCTTACTCTGTCCTTCCTGCTCAGCTGGAAGTGACTGCCCAATTCCTGCTTATAATATAGAACAGTCTGATCTTTGTTGTTGTTACATGCCATCGAGTTGGTCCAACTTATAGTGACCTTGTGTACATGGGATTTTCAATGGCTGATTGTTTCAGTATTGTTTTGTGTATGAATTTCCATGTCCTTCTCCCATTTTTGTGGTGCTGGGGATGGAACCCAGGGCCTCAGAGAGCACAGAGTAGCACTCTATCAATTGACCTAACTCCTACCTAAATTATAAAGGAAGATTATAAAAAGTGACAAGAGCCAAATGGGAGAAGGACCCAGTAACCCACTCCCAAAAAACAATCAGCCACTGAAAACCCTATGAATAGCAGAGAAACACTGACCAAAGTGTTTCCTCTGTTGTACGTAGGTTCGCTATGAGTCAGACACCAACTCAACAGTACCTAACAATACCACAAGAGCCAAATAATGCTGGAGGAATACAGAATCGAGAGTAAATGCACTACACTAAATACAAATATGAATATAAATGAAGCAGCACTTATCTTTAAAGAATTTATGATCTAAAAGTCATTGTGATCATCACTTACTGCTACTACTAATATGTAATCAGAGTAAATTAATCTTGTAACCTATAGTTTCATAATTATTTTAGACTTTAATTATTAAGAATTTAATTTATTTCAAATGAGGAACAGTGAAGAGGAATGTGGCTAGGAAGAGAAAATTTGTGAAGTGAATTTTGTGTACCTGAAAATCTCCCAAAGTGCATAGTGTCATTCTGAGAAAGAATCATGTGCTATTGACTAGAGGGGTTAAATGCTGCTCCTGACTGGAGTAACATAGTCATTGATAAATTATTTCTCTCAAATCCTTTTCTTTATTTATTGTTTTTAACTAAAATTTATTTCATCCTTGGCTATCACTCAAGTATAGTGTCTATAGAGGGAAGTATGTTCCTGTAAAATTTTCACTCTTACCTGTGGAACATTTCTCAAATATTTTTATCACATCTTCCCACATGCATATCATATATTTGCCCGTATCCCCCCTCCCATTTTTTCCCTCAAATCATATCTCTAAGCCCCACTTTTTGTTCTGAGATCTAGAAAAGGAAATTTCTCTTCCTAGCCACATTCCTCTTCACTATTACTCATTTGGAATAAAGTGTTAGGTAATGAATTAGTGCAGCTGAAGTGACTAAAGAGTAATTGTTAGGAAATAATAATATGAGCCAAAAAATCAGTGCAACAAAGAAAACACAGTGTTTCATGGAAAACAGAATATAGTAAAGCAATATCTAAAATAATAAACATTTTCATAACAATTAAAAGAGAATATAAAACAACATAATAAGAAAAATCAATGAAGTCCTTAAAATGTAAGATAGATAGTGTTTATGCCCAACTCAATGAACAGCTGGATTAAATTGCTCTTAATATCTTTCCTATACTCATTCCCATTCAGGTAAATTGAAGCTACTTGCTATTTAAATGTTTCACAGCAGGTTATATCCTTTTAGTATCTTGTTCTCAAACTATCTCTATATCAAATTATTGGGTAACATTAGGAGAAAAAATGCAAGCAACAGCTCCCCTCTTCTGAATATAGTGGAGAAAGTAGCTGGCATACATAATAAAAGACATAAATTGACTCCCTTTTTCCTCTTGTCATTTCCTAAATGCTGAAAAGTCTGCTAGTATGTAGATTGCAACAAAGACGAATATCCTTGTCTCTTGGTTTCATGGTATTGTGGAAAGATTATGTGACCAGATAGAAGAGTCTTAGGTTGTCCTGACAGCTCACTGGGGAACTTGGGTAAGCCAAACCTTTGAGGCCTCAATTTTTATACCTTTAATTGAGGTTTTTGTTTCTGTTTTATTGTATAAACAAAGAAAGAATTGATTGAATGAATTTTGGTTTGCTCATTATGAAACAATATTACCATAGCAGACCTTCAGCTTTAGGAGCACATTTATTTGATTTATCCAAACTCATTACTTGTCATCTTTGAGCTATTGCTACATCATTTCATGTCCTATAAGAAAACACTTTTAAGCACTTACTAAATACCTACTTCTACAGAAAATAAAAAGTTAATTTTAGATATTCATGATAAATTTGTGGAGTTTGGTGCCTTAATGGAAATTCATGATTTCAGCATATGAAACATTTGGAAAATAATATAAGACAATAAATGATCAAATCTTGGATTGAGTGACAGTCATTATAAATTGAAGAACACTGACACTAAACAGCAAAGAATTCAGAGACAGAAGAATTGTGTGTGGGGGGAGCTCCAGTTTTAAAGGCCAATATGTGGGAAATAGGATTTCATTAATCCACCCTATCAGTTAACTAGTCAGTTATAGAAATATTTCTTTTTTGTGGTGCTGGGGATCAAACCTAGGGCTTTGTGCATGCTAGGCAAGCACTCAACCACTGAACCATATTCCCAACTATAGTCATGTGTTGATGTTGTTAGATACCATCGAGTCAGTATCTGACTCATAGTGACCCTCATACGGTTTTCAATAAATATTAAAATAATCAATTTAGAGAGAATAATGTATTTCACTTTGAACAAGGAAGTACATTCTGGACATTGCAGAAGCGCTGTCTAATAGATGGATTGATATATAATCTGTAGCTCAGAAGAAGGAAAGTATATGCAGTCATCCCTTGGTATCCATGGAGAATCATTCCAGGACTCCCTCAGATATGAAAATCTCCAAATGTTCAATATTTTTATATAAAATGGCATGGTATTTGTATATAGCCTACACACAGTATACTTTCAATTATCTATTGTTCTTGTTTTTTGGTCCTGTTGAGTTGGGTCTGACTCATAGTGACACTATGTACAGTGGAAGGAAACATTCCTCTATTCTGTGCCAGGCACATGATCTTATTTGTGTTTAAGTCCATTATTGCGGAAACTGTGTCAATCCATCTAGTGGAGGGTTTTCATTTTTTTCATTGACTTGCCACTCTCCCAAACATGATGTCCTTCTCCAGGGATTGATCACTCCTGACTACATGTCCAAAATATGTAAGACACAGTCTATCTATCCTTGCTTCCAAGGAGTACTCTGGTTGTACTTCTTCTAGGACTGATCTGTTGGTTCTTTTGGCAGTCCATGGTATATTCAATATTAGTCTCCAGTACCATAATTCAAAAGCATCAATTCTTTTCCTGTCTCCCCCTTTCAATGTCCAGCTTTCATAACCATATGATGCAACTGAAAATACCAAAGCATGAGTCAGGCACGTCTTCATCTTCAACGTGACATTTTTACTTTTCAACACTTTAAAGAGGTTTTTTGCAACATCTTTCCCCAGTGCAAGGCATCTTTTGATTTCTTGAGTCCTGTTTCCATGGATATTGATTATTTGAAACAAGTAAAGCAAAATCTTGGATAGTCTCAATCTTTTCTCCATTTATCATGAAGTTACTTATTGACACAGTTGTAAGGATTTTTGTCTTTTTGATGTTGAGGTGCAATCCATACTGAAGACTATGTTCTTTGATTTTCATCAGTAAATGTTTCAAATCCTCTTCACCTTTTGCAAGCTGATTTGTGTCATCTGCATAACACAGGTTGTTAATGAGTCTTCCTGCAATCCTAATGCTGCATTCTTCTTAAAATCTGGCTTCTCAGATTACTTGCTCAGCATAGAAATTGAAGAGGCATGATGAAAGGATAGAGCCCTGATGCACGCCTTTCTCCACTTTAAACCAGGCAGTGTTTCCTTGTTCTGTTTGAACAATTGCTTTCTGGTCCATGTACAGATTCCTCATGATTACAGTTAGGTGCTTTGGTATTCCCCTTCTTTGCAATGTTATCCATAATTTTTGTGATCCACACAAATGCCTTTGCATAGTCAATAAAACATAGATGGGCACCTTTCAGGTATTCTCTGTTTTCAGCTAATACCCATCTGACATCGGCAATGATGTCTGCGGCTCCCCACCCTCTTCTGAATCTGGCAGATTTTCTGACAGTTCCCTGTCATTATACTGCTGCAGTTGCTTTTGAATGATCTCTATTAAAATATTGTTTGCATGTGATAATGATACTGTTTGATAGTTTCCACATTTAGTTGGGTCCCCTTTCTTGGGAATAGGCACAAATATGGATCTCTTCCAGTCAGTTGGCCCACATGTCTGTCAGTTTGCCATACTGTGGGGCTTGTGTGTTGCTACAAGGCTGAAAGCTATGCTTCCAGTATTACCCCAGCAGGGTAATTCCAGTATTACCCCCAGCAAGGTCACACATGTTGGACAGGTTTCAGCTGAGCCTCCAGACTAAGACAGACTAGTAAGAAGGACATGGCAACCCACTCCCAAAACAATTAGTCATTGAGAACTCTATGAATAGCAGAGAAATCCTCTATGGACAATTTATAATACCTAATGAAATGGAAATGTTATGCAAATAGTGTTTGTACTATATTGCTTAAGAAATAATGGCAAGAAAAACATCTGAATATGTGTGGTAAAGATGCAACCACTGAGCCGGGCATAGTGGCTCACACCTGTAATCCCAGCAACTCAAGAGGTGGAGGTAAGAGGATCGCAAGTTCAAGATCAGAGGCAGTCTGCATAACTTAGCAAGACCCTGTCTCAAAAAGTTAAAAAAATAAGCTGAGGGTACAGCTCAGTGGTACACCACTTGCAAGGTGTGTGCCAGGCCTGGGTTCCACCCCCAGCATTGAAAAAAAAAAGATGCAACCATCATGTCATGGGCCTAATTACATTTTTGACCTGTGGTTGGTTGATTGGATCTATGGATAGAGAACCCATAGATATGGAAGGCCAACTATATATGTCCATCAAATGCCAAACTCTTAGTTTCTTATTCATGATTACTATTTTCCTAATGAAATTGGAAACAATAGGTTCTGCTAAAATTAAAAAGGAAATGTTGGGGAAGAAGCATGAGGAAGGAGTCAAAAGTTTAGCACAGATGTTATAAATTTAATCAGACAGGGGACATAGTTTTGAAGAGAATTTATGCACAAATTTAGAGCTGGAGATGATAGATCTGTGATATAACCAATCTACCTCCTTATGTGACTTGTTTTCCAGAGGTCTTCTGTTTAGGTGTTAGGGTAGGAAAGGGGGAAGTTTGAACTGAACCAAGGTTATAGTATCATCAGATGAAATATTAGGGAATGAGAAATATGAAGGGGCTAGTAAGTGAAATATTGAAGTTACAAATAATAAAGTCTTGACCTTAACTTACATCAAGAGGTGAAGTTGATAGGGAACCAATTAGGTGTGAAGAAAATAAGGGATGAAAAGCCACTAAGTGTTAATGAGATCACAGAATCATAGCCCTGTAAGAGCACAAAAGAAATAGAAAGATAAAAGTTATTGACAGTGAGAAGGTGTTTAAGACTTCAAAAGTGAAAGAAATTTAAAAAAGATAATGTCTGTAGCATGATTGGGATTATGGGAGTTGAGTAAATGCAAAAGTCATTGGCAAGGATTTAGTGAGGCTCCTCTACATGGTCAGTGAGAGGATAGGTGAGTGGGGCAAAGATGAAGACTTAGCTAACTGTCTCTAAGTCTTTAATGGTCACAGATGAGTGCTTATGTAAGCTACTGAGTTGAGTTTTGAAGATGAAATCCTGTCTAAGCTGATCCTTAGGCAGGTCAAGAGAGCAGGGACAAACAGTTCCAAGAATCAGAACACTTATTCCAAGAACATTGGCATTTTTTTCTGGAGAAGTACAAATACAGAGAATAAACCCAACATCTATTCAATTTGCTGCTCCTGGCTAGTTGTAGTGATATATTTTGCAGGACATAGCTGAACAATTTGATTTAAATGAAGACTCTTCATTTTTGCCTATTTCATGTATTTTTCCACTTTTAGACCCTTGGCACCACAGATAAGTAAGAAATTAACTCCATGTCTGATCTACTCAGACAGTTTTTGGCATTAAATCTTGACTTGCAAAGCTACTCAAAGAGAAAACTTGTAATTTAGAATTGATAAAATGTTGTATGATTACATTCCCATTTTAATTCAACCACACAGTATATTTTCTTCTGTATAAATTATATATATGTCATAATTTCACATATTGATTTTTGATTTAGCATTTTTGTATCAATAAGAATATAAACTTTTAGTTTTTACTCAAAGAAACTCCTTTTAGGTCAGTGTATCAGTCAGAGTTCTCTGGAACGGAACCAACTATATTCTATTCTATTCTATTCTATTCTGTTCTATTCTATGA
>VMDO01024414.1:0-29797 GCA_007922755.1 Pedetes capensis
TCGCTATGAGTTGGACTCGACTCGATGGCACCTAACAACAACAACAATTTCTAGAGTAATAGCTCAAAGAAGGCATATTTAATAAGCTAACAAGCCAGGAAGTGGGCTAATAATAAAAAGTTTGATTAGTACACACGAATGGCATGGAAGGATAAAATGTAAATGTAAGACAGGTGGATAAAACACGCAAGTATAGTAAGATGGGAAATATAAACATCATTATGTCAATATTTAATACAGGTAGAATAAATGTTCCAAGAAAAAGACTAACATTATCGACTGAGGGAAAAATAAACCATGTGATGCTCACAGGAGGTACATCTCAAATATATAAAACAATATTTAAGCCAGATGTGGTGGCACATGCCTGTAATCCCAGGAACTCAGGAAGCTGAGGCAGGAGGATTGCAAGTTTGAGACCAGAGGCAGTCTGCATGATTTAGCGAGACCCTGTCTCAAAAAGTAAATAAATAAATAATTAAATAAATAAAATATATATAAAAATATATCAAGGAAAAGGGTTACATAGCTACAGCATGTATACACTAGCCCCAAATAAATAACGCCAGAGAAATTATTTGTAAGAAGTCAAGTGTGTGTCATTATTGGAGATAAACAGGGAAAATTTAAATAGTGATTAGTCAAACCACAAGGACAATGACATATTTTTAATCTTCATATATATATCATAATTTTATGACATTAACATATAAAGCACAAATTAATTGTGAGCAAAAAGGTTTGGGCTGGGCTGTATTCCTTACTGGAGGCTCTGGAAAAACATCTGTTTCCAGGGTCGCTTAGGCTGTTAGCCAAATCCAGTTCCTTATAGTTGTAGGACTGAGGTCCCTATTTCCTTGTTGGCTGTCATCTGGGTTAGTCTTTGCTTCTAGAAACTGCCCACATTCCTCATGCTTTCTGTAGGCTCCTCTTAACAACAGAGTGCTAATTCCCTACCAAGTTTAGGATCTCTTTGACTTCTCTTGCAGCAGCACCTGTTTGATTGCAGTAAAAATTTCACTACTTCTAATGGCTCATGTGATTAGATTGAGGCCACAATGATAATCCAGGGTAATCTTCCTAGTTTAAACATTGTGATTTTAATTAGATTTTTGAGGTCCCTTTTGCCATGCAAGTTCATATATTCACAGGTTCCAGTAATTAGGGCATGCCATCTTCCAGAGTCCTTTCTGTCTACCACATTGGACAATTGATTTAATGGCATGCACAAAAAGATTCAATTACAAGTGATAAAGTGTGTGTTACATTTTCAAGTTGGACACAGTGAAAAACTAAGAAACAAAGAGAATGGCAGCACAATGAATATTATTAATAGCCAAAAATATTTATCTATATAAGCAGAATTGAGTGATATGTGCAAAACATTAAAAAATTGAAAGCCTTTAATATTTTTAATAGTGAAAAAAAGCCTTAGCTTATACTCCAATAAGAGAAGGACAGAACACAGCTATGTATTTGAATTTACACTGTCTGGTGTGGCTCAAACACTGTTCGCTTCTTTCTTGGAGTGCTCTGCTAGGGCCCTATCCATTGGACACGTTGAAGAGTCACTATTTTATCTCTCAAGTCAGGTCATTGCAAACTTACATGCCAAATTTTGTGAAAATCCATTTTCAAGTGATGTTATAGCTATCTGATGGAAACTATATTTTTATGTTAGGACATAAATGCTTTCTATGCCAATTCTGCAACCATCATGCTTTAAGGAGCTTTGAAATCTCTAAAACAGACAAAGTATTATGATCATCGATAACAACAATTATGCTTTTACAATTTTCATTATAAGCACTATCATTTTATTTATGTCTATAAATAAGAAGGGATAAGGTGTACTATCACCGATCTGTTTAATAGGGCTTAATTATTTGCTAAGAGACTTTATAATAAAATTAATGAGATTCTGATTACTTGAACCTGCCACTCTCTTTGGCTGGAAAGTCTCTTTGATAAGAAGTAAAGTAAGATTGCCAGTTTTCTTATGAGAATTACAGGGTTTGAGGATTAGTCAACTGAGAATTGGTGAGGTCCTCTTCTAATTAATGTCTTCCCACCAATGTTTGCCCTAATCTTCCCTTTTATTACATTTATTACAATGCTTCCAAGGGATGTCTGTGAGGCAGGGAAGATCTATTAAATGAGGTTACTGTTCAGTTAGTGAAATAGCAATAAAGATCCTAATTCTATATTTGTTACTTTGTTAATTCCTTTTAATTTAAAGAGTCACCATGAGGCAGGCACATTTAAAGTGAAAAAACAGTTGGACAGGCAGCTAAGAGACTCAACTTCCAGGCTTGCCTTTGCAACCTTGGACAGGTCATTGAATCTCCCTAGTTCGCAGCTTCCTAAACCATAAAATATAGAGTGTCTGGACAAGATCTCTAAAATAGCTCATCTTCCAAGCTAAACAATCTTATACTTTAAGGGAAAAATCTTGCAGAAATTTGTCATCAGAAACATTTTTGGAGTTTTCCTCACTTCTCACTTGGATTTTTGGAATTGTCTCTTCACTACTCTTCTTGCTTCCATTATTTTGATGCAGCAACTATTCTATAGTCTATTGGAAAATTTAGATTAATAAAATGCTACTCCATTCCTTGTTGAAAAAAACTTCTATATTTCATCTGAATTTCAAGGATTTCTAAATTTTGATCATATTTGCATTTAAGCTTCCTTTCCCCTTATTCTCTATAAAATCCTTCTCCTCAACCCCACATTCAAGTCAATTTGCTTGCTATAATTGAATATGTTTGCATTTTATCTTTGTCTTTGCTTATGTTATGCTCCGTAGGCAATCCACTCCCTAGGCAATCCCGAAACAATCAGCCACTGAAAACCCTATGAGGGTCCTATGAGTCAGATAGGACTCCAGGGCACCTAACAACAACAACAACAATAAGAATTTAACTCAATCTTCAAGGTCAACTCAGATACTATTTCCTTTCTACAGTTCTCTATAACTACACCGAACTCTCAGCAGTCTTTTTATCCCTAAAATCCTTCAGGACTTATTGATACTTGTAATTCAGTAATAAACATTTAACACATTTGTTTAATGTGCCTGTTTTTTCTAGGCACTGTTTCTGGCCCTGGGTATAAAACAAAGAGGAAAATAGACACAGCCTCTGTCTTAATGAACCATCTAGTCTCTTGGAAAACACAGATGATAATGAAATTATACAAATCAGAATAATTTTATGAGAGAAAAAAAATCCCACTTCACTTTACTCTTTCACTGAGTCTCAGCCGCTATACTAAATTATGAACCTGGAAAAAAAAAAAGTCTTGTAAATCTTTGAGAAGTTTACATAAAATATTTTTAAAAGAAATGCCTGAATCTTTAGATTTGTGATTGTCAGTTAAAAAGGGTCTCTACAATTTTCGTAGACAAGAGAACAATCGGACATTTGCCTATACTTCCTGTTGTTTTCAAAGTTGAATAAGAAAGAAGTTAGCTTAGGTTAAGCACAGGAATAAAAATCTTGCAGTTCATTTTGGATCTAAAAGGCTTGGGGGATCATATTTTTAAAGAAGGAAGTTTCCTTACCTAGATGTTTTTGGTCACTCTCTATTTTAAGTTTTGCATGTTAAAAATAAATTATTATTGTCACACTTTGAGTAAGATGCCCATCTTCATTTTATATAGAGGTCATTTTTTTCTAATATGCATTTATTGAATGCCATTCATGTACACAGGTCTGTGGAACATGTTATGGATGCTACAAAGTAGTGTGAGTTAGTTCAAAGAAGCATCTGTTGTGTGAACGTTGGAATCTCACAATGTAGTGGGCTCTGAGCATAAATGAAACACAATTCATACCATGTGAGAGCTGCAGTCCAGTGGCGGAGGCAGAATCAAATACAGATAATATCAAAATTTTTGATCCAAAAAAGAATCTTTTGTTTAGTGAATATGAGTTCATATAAATTCCAATAATGATGTTCTTTAAAAAAAAAGAATTAAAGGTCATACAAAGGGAAAGTAATGAAAATTCTAATGAAAGCCATAGTTAGAGAAACTTGATACATCCCATTGTCCAGCCTCTGGTTTCTAAGGTAATTATAGGTTTTTTGTTTATTTGTTTTTATTGTTGTTGTTTTGGGAAAAGGGAATGGAAATATTTTAGTGAAATATTATGAGCTACTATGAAAATTGCCTGCAGCCGTGCCACTGTGGTGTCTGATCCTGTTAGATCTCGAAGCCTAAGCAGAGTTGGGCCTCGTTAGTACTTGGATGGGAGACCAACCGCCTGGGAACACCAGGTGGCGTAGGCTTGGGAGAAGGACCTGGCAACCCACTCCCAAAAAATCTGCCATTGAAAACATTGAATAACAGAGAAGCACTGATAATACTGTTTCACCTGTTGTATATATCACTATTAGTCAGACACTGACTTGACAGCAACCTAACAACAATACCACTATGAAAATTATCAACTTAGTTTTTTTAAAAGTGGAATCCATTGATCACTTGGTCACAGACATGAGTCTGACAACTGGGTCCTGTCACTGAAGAGACCACACGTTGTGTGGTTAAGCTTTCATTTCTAGATTCAGATGGGTCTGTGCTTCAATGTGCCCTAGGAGCCTGACATTATAGACACAACCAGGCCTATCTAAAATTCCAGTGTTTTTATATAAAAAGTAGAAGACAGATCCCACAGAAAATGCTAAGGACACATAGCTATTCTTTGTCTTCTGTCGAAATTTAATTTGAAAATGGAGGACTTTTAAAAAATTGTGTTTGCAAACTACTTTAGATCTGATACCAGAATAAGGGCACCTTGATTCTGGTAAGAACAGCTAAAATGAGGTTGGAGTGGGGATTATTATTTGACTTGGAGAAACAACAGTAGAGGCACCTGTCTACAGCTTGCTGGGTTTACACACACGGCCAAGTGACACTCCAAACTACTTTTTACAGCTCAAAGGAGCATGAATTTTAAAGATGTGGTTTTCTTAATGATAGATTTTTGTTTCTTTGTTTAATTTTTTTCACAGAATCATCGTGCAATCCATTTAAAAATGGAATGGGATAAATCTGTAGAGCATCTTTTTATCAATAGCAACAGCAAAGCAACTCCATAAACTAAACATCACCATCCCTGAATTTATAGACAGTTACAGAATTGTGAGATAAAAAAAAAGGTATTAAATTTAGGATTACAGGAAAAATAACTGTGAGAACTCATTAAGCAAAGGGATAAAGGAGAGGTAGATAGAAGAAAAATGAAAGAGAAAATAAGTAGCTCTTAGTCCAATAAACCTTATTATTTTTCCTTATAATATGCAATTAAGGAAACAGCTCACAACCAAAAGAGAGTACTATACTCTTTCCATCACTAATACTTTGTAGAATATTAAAATTATAAAACAAATTTTACTGCCAGTAAATTAACAAAATCTGAATCTTAAACATATAATTCTCCTTGTTAAGGCCAAAGCTACATAAATTATAGAAACAAAATGAATTTAGAATAAGTATCATCTTGGTTTCAGTTTATTTTATTTAAGGTTTCTTCTGCCTAATGAAGACACAATATAGACATCTTAAAACAAATATATAAAGAAAATAAAAATATCCTATCATTAATTCTTAACTCTCAGTGATTTTTAGTCACTTAGGGGAAATGTAACTTATAGCATTCAGAATGTCATTTCATACCTCTAGGCTTTACTGTGTTCTTTTATGCTTGAAATGACAAATGACTATGGAAAATTTTCAGACAAAAACAGACACCAAATGGAGGAAGAGATTCAGTGAAAAGGAGAGAAGAGGAAGAGGGTTAGAAAAGAAAAAATGAAATATGTAACTAACTCTAACAAATAAACCAGAAGGCAATGTTAGATCTACCATAGCACCTTTCCTCTCTGTTTCCTAGACAGTTCAGAGGTGATATCATAGCCTAGCTTCTTATTTGGGGGGCATTATTTTCTTTTAAAATACAAACTCAGGAAAATCTCAAGGTTGCCTAGACAAATACAAGAAGATTCTCTTAGTATTACCCTGAAATACTTGCAAGGTTTTATTTATATGGAGTTGGTGGATGCATGTTAATATTTAGTTAAATAATATAAAATTTTCATTAATAGAAAGGATAATGGGTAGCATTGCAATTATTCAAAGGCCAGGGGGGAAAAATGCAGCAATATTCATTTGTCTCAATCATCATCAGTTCAGACTTATTCAAGCTCAGTGTGAATAATGTCCTTTGAAAGAATTATGTGGCTTGATTTAGAACAATTAATAAATCACAGAAATGTTTAGGCTTTTCCACGTGCAATTACATGGTCTTCTCTTGTAATCTGGTGTTGAAAATGGGAAACTGGACTTCCTTGTGAATCTTCAGGCTTCCAGATTAAGGAAATAATTTTTATGAAAACAGTCATGGAACAATTTTTTTGTTATTATATTCTCCCATTTCCTGTTTCTGGGATGCCCAAATTTATAAAGAATGTGTTATTTAGTACTGATAACGCATTTTCCAAACCAAAATAACATTATTATAACTAGGCAACTGTTGAAAAGTAAGTACTAGATTTATTAGTAACTATTTTCACGAAGATTCCATTTAATAATGTTGGTGTACCCTCTGTAATTTATTTGATTAGTCATATTTGATTTGAACCGAAATGATGACTTCTCACATATATGACAAAACTAATGAATTGTGAAAGAAGAACTGTTCGGATGGTCACCAATAACCACTGCTTAGTTAATCCTTTAAATAAACTAGAGCTCACAATGTGTCCCTTTGAAGTCATAAATAATGTATATTTTTCTTTTGACTTTTAATAAGCCAGTAAGGTTCATCTCACAGTCTCCAAACACATATATTTTATTATGGGCCTCTGCAGTTTACTTTAATTAGTGTGTCTGAGTGCTTTGGGAGACTTAGCCCTACTGAAAACAAACAGAGTCTTACCATCTATAAAACATTAGCTCCCTTTGGTTTATCCTGACACAGCAGGGGAGGCTCAGTGAGAAACACATGGTGTAAGTAAACACTCATAATTGCATTAGCATTCTCTGGTGGATTGGTAATTCAAGCACTGCTCCATGATATTGTAAGATCAGTTAGAACAGGTTTACCAATCTTGTGGTCAGCTGGGGATTTCATTGAATTCCATGTGAACAGAACTTTAAGTGACAAATCTACTGGAAATCACATATGAGGGAGGGAGACTTGCTGTTAAATAGAAGCTTAGTATGGGCAGTGTAATTTTGTTTTATTTCTGATATAGCTGTGAGATTTTTCAGTTGTATTTGCCACTTCTTTCCTCATGGTATTTAACATCTAAGTCATTTTTGGTCTGTTCTTTGGACATGTCCACTCTGTTGATTATGATTGTGCAACACTGTGTTAGACAGCTGGTTGAGTGCAATTTTCAGTTTTCAAGTATCTGTTTTGATATTATTAATACTCAAACATATTTGCCAATAAAATAATGTGTTACTGATTGTTACTGGAATTAATTTATCATTTAAAAAATGTTGCTGTTGTTGTTTGGTGCCGTCGAGTTGGTATCTGACTCATAGCAACCGTCATTGGGTTTTCAATGGCTGACTGTTTGGGGATTGCCTTGGGAATGGATTGCCAGGCCCTTCTCCCATTTTTGAGGTGTTGGGAATTGAATGCGGGACCTCAGAGACTGCAGCGCAGTGCTCTACCCACTGAGCTAAATCCCAGCCCATTTAAAAAATAAGTAGTAGTTAAATGCCAGGTTATATATAATTAATATATAATTTGTGTGTATAAGCCTAGTGCACATGATTACTCTTATGCTCTTGAGTTTACTATTCTAGCAATTGCTTAGAATAGTTCCTGACCAATATATGTGGGAGGAATGTACAATATTTTCTAGCTGAAGGTATCCAGTTGGCTTGTATAAAAAATTGAGCTCCATCAGTAAGCACAAATGGTTTGTCTATCCAAATGAATTAACCAATAGAAAATTGCTCAATTTACCTACTTTTGTATATCTTTCCATGTCTTGTGTTTTTTACTACTTTCAGATTTACTTCACTTTTTAAAAAAATTGTTTTTGGGTTTTTATTTTGGCTAACCATGGTAGTCATATTGGTTCAAATAGGCAAACTCATTTTGTCTGTATAGGGCATCTCATAGACATTTTAGAAAAAAGAAGTCAAATCAAAATTTTGATTGAAGTTACTAGCTATTTAGTGCCATGTATGTGTAGTCTATATGAGTGTGTCCATTGAAAATATAATTCAATAAATATAATTTTATATTTTCTAGTGGACATGTAAAAAAGTGGAAAGAAACAGGTAAAATAAATTCTACTAAAATGTATTAAGGCAGTATATCCAAAGTATTATTACTTCAACATATCATCAATATAAAATTTATTAAGGACATATTTTATATTTTTTATATTAAGTCTTTGAAATCCAGTGAATATTTTGCACTTAAATCACATGCCAGTTTGGACTCATCACATTTGAAATGCTGAATAACTACATGTGGTCAATGGCTGCCATATTGGACAATAAGATTACACTTTTTTCATACAGATGAAATAACTGGATGGTTAAAAATAATTGTGATGAATTTTTAAAAATAATCCACAAAATCCATATTCTGTTTTTTATATATATTTCTTTTAGGATTACTTTTTCTGTGATTGAAATCTCTGTTCTGATTTGTAAATTGTAATTTTCCCATTTTATTTTACCCTCTTTCCTTAACTCTGACATCATTCCAATGTTTGCTCTCATTGTTTTATGTTTTGAAAACTACTTGGAGGATATGCATACTTAAAATAATTTTTAACATCCATGTCTATGATGGCAAATTGTGATGTTATTTGTATGAATTTTTTTTTCTTAACAAGCAATGAAAATGAATTGTATGGAATAGATTATCTTTCAAACATAAAAAAGAGACCATGTCTTCCAGATTATACTACACTGTTTTTGTATTATTTTCATTGATGACATCTGAAATTTGGGAGCATGTAATGCTTGCTATGGATGAAGCTTTAGAAGTTGAAAATGCTAGCAAAGTAAATGGTAGCAGAGTACTATGAATTGTTTTTCCTCTGTAAGTCTCATGTTTTAGAAATCACTTTCTATGTAGAACAAATTTTAAAAATTTGTTCCACATGCTTCTGACTCTATAGTTTTCATGTAATTCTTATTATTTAAGAAAAAATCTTCAAAGTGTTATATTATATTTAGGAGAAAGTATTGGAAGATTGAGTTTTACTAATAGTCTGTTGACTATTAGTAGACAAAGGAAGCTCAAAAGTTTCAATTTCTGATTCATAACTTGCTATGTATACAAAGATATTCCCATCTGGATGTCGCTATTTAATCCTAATCCACTCTATATGAGTTTAGATCACAAATATTTAGAAATTTTCAAAAATTTATATTGCTAATGTAAAAAATTATGCAATATTTCTATCTCCTCATGATTAACTTAAAAATGAAAACTCTCAGAAAATGCCCTTATAAAAAATACTAACAAAATTATAAGATGGTTCAAAATATGTTATTTAATCTGTTGCCCCAATGTTTAGTCAAAATGGATCTTTTCATTTACTGTTTTCAATGGCCATATTTCTGTATGGCTATAACTGATGTCACATTTATAAAAAATATCTGAGCATTTAAAATACTTTGAATTAGCTTATATAATATAAATTCAATTATATATTTTAAAATGTAATATGTAACTAAAGGCCATGATATATAAACATATGTACATAAATTATTTAGACTATGACATGTAAATAAAATAAAAGTGAAGGGTCATTCATCAGGTGAAAGTATATTTAACTCATATCACAGGTAAGGTAAGCTGCATGCATATTTTTATGTCAGTTTTATATTTTTGAGATTTTTTAACTAAAATATGACATGAGACTCACTATTTACATATTTTATAATGTCATTATCAATATTCTTAAATTTTTTTGGGGGGGGTTGGGTTTGAGACAGGGTCTTGCTGTGTAGCCCAAGCTGGCTTCAAACTTATGATCCTCCTATGTCAGCTTCCTGAATTCTGGGATTATAGGCATGCACCACCATGCCCAGCTACCATTATCAATATTTAGTTTAAAAATTCTCTAGTTTTAAATTGATTCCTTGAGATTTCTTTTGAATTACCATATAAGATTCAATTATTATTATAATTATTTTTTGGCAGTACTGGGGGTTGAACTCAGGGCCTTGTACTTGCATGCTTTGCAAGTGCTGTACCACTGAGCTGCACCCCAGCCCATTTTTTTAGTTTTTGAAACAGAGTCTTGCTAAATTACTCAGACTGCCTCTGGTTTTAAACTTGAGATCCTCCTGCCTCTGTCTCCTGAGTCATTGGGATTACAGGGGTGTGCCACCGCGCCCGGCTAGATTTAATTTCTCAGAAAATAAAAGCTGCTATATTAATGCAATGGAACAAGGCAAATTTTCATAAACATGTAAACTATTAAGATAAATCATATTATGCTGTTGTCAGCATAATATGGAATCAAAAATATGCTTTAACCAACAAGTCATGTCAGATTCATAGTGACCCTTGTAGGGTTTTCAATGGTTGTTTCAGGATTGCCTCAGGAGTGGATTGCCATGTCCTTCTCCTATTTTTGTGGTGCTGGAAATCGAACTCGGGACCTCAGAGACTGCAGAGCAGCCCTCTACCAACTGAGCTAAATAGTGACTCTACGTACAACAGGTGAAACACTATTGTCAGTGCTTCTCTGCTATTCATAGGGTTTTCAATGGTGGATTGATTTTTGGGAGTGGATTGTCGGGTCCTTCTCCAAGTCTACAGTATCTGAGTTCCCAGGTACTAACCAGGCCCCACCCTACTTAGCTTCTGAGATCTCATGGGATTGGAAGCTACAGTGCTACGGCTGCAGGCAAATCATATTATAGGATTGTTTACATTGAAATTTTCTCATTATGAGGCATGTCAGCACATGTTACAATGTCAGGCAGTAGTAACATTTTAATTTTGGTTTGTAGAATAATTTATTTATGTTTTCCTGTAATTTTTGTAGACTACCTGTTTATGTATTGTTGTTAGGGGCTGTTGAGTTGGGTCTGACTCATACAGGCCCTATGTAGAACAGAACAAAACACTATGCAACACTGTGCCATGCCCGCCATTATTGTCAGGGTTTCTCTGCTATTCTTGGGTTTTCAATCTGAGAAGTGGGCTGCCAGGTCCTCCCATTTTTGCAGTTCTGGGGATCAAACCCAGGTCCTCAGAGTGCGAACAGCAGCACTCTACCAACTGAGCTAAACTCCAGCCCCTATTTGTGCATTGTTGTTGCTGTTGTTAGGTGCCCTCGAGTCAGGTCCTCCTTATAGGGACCTTCACAGTGTTTTAAATTGATGATTGTTTAGGGATTACTTTGGGAGTGGATTGCCACATCCTTTTCCCATCCTGTTTATGCATTAGGATTCTTTAAATATCATGAAGAAAATCATTCATATCTCAAAACTTCAAGATTTTTCCTTGATAACTAAATGAACACTGTTAAGTTATTCTCTGAAGGGTCTCTGTACACTTGTTTCCAGTGATGGTTTAGGCATGGAAACCAGGTTTGCTTTGAAATTGCTCAGTGTGTGCTTCCTGCCAAAGCCAGGCTACCTGATAAGCACACTCACCAGCTTAAGCGAGGTGCCTGACAGACTAGAATAGTTGGTGAGGAATCAAAAATATGCTTTAATCCATTTTTCATTTTCATATCACAGAAGGTGCTGCAGAATGATTGCCATTTGCAAAAGAAAAAGGCAAGCACAATTAAAAGCCAGCTTTCTAATCCTCTCTGCCTAGGTTTAGAATCAGAGCCAAAAGAAATAGTGTTTTAACAGGTAAATATGCCCTTGGTGGGAGCCTGCCCAACCACCTACCTGGTAAAATGAAAAGATAATAGGATTCTGATGTATCAGTGGCCCACAAATTGGACCCCAACTCCTGAGGCTGACAAAGAGGCCATGGAACTAGTGGGTGGCCACAAAAACTCCCTTTTATGATAGAGCGTGGATAAGCCTTGCAGCCAATAAAATGCTATCTCTCCAGCCTACAGTGTCTGTCATAGAGGTCAAGACATTTATAATCAGTGTGTGAGAAAATCTTAGAGCAAGTACCTGACATTTGTATGGAGAGCTATTTCCAAGTGATTAAGAGGAAGGCTGAGCTGGGAACCACTAATCAGCCTAATTGACACCGAATTGAAAGGGATGACTCAGCTGTGCAGAAACTCTGCCTAATGGCAGTGTTGTGTCTCTGCTGCTTGAATGAGAACGGATTATTAATTGCACCTGTGGAAAGAGAAACTGCTGCATTATACTAATATTGGGGAAGTGGAGGATTAAACCTCTTATGACTCTGACTGTAAACTTGTTCCGCCCTACTGGCACTCTTGTCACCAGCAATAGCTGACCCAAGTTGGGTAAAGTGTTTCCTCTCTACTATTGCCACATTGGGGATTTGCAGACAGGTTGCATTGCCAGCCATTGGGTTTTCAGACAGCACCAAGGCCCCTAAAGTAAATCTGAAGCGGAAGAAGACAACAAAGAGAAAACTCAAGATTGTCTGAATGTCTGTTTGTTATTAAAGAATATGAGCTTTTTGTTTAGTATTATTTTTGAACACAACAAAACAGTATTTTGAATTGATAAGTCAAATTCCATTTTCTATTCAAGATATTTTCCTCTTTATCTCTATCTCTATCCCTCTCTCTATCTCTATCTCTCTCATTTTGAGACAGGGTCTCCCTATACATCCTAGGGTGTTGTAAAACTCTCCTGCATTATCCTCCCAAGTTAGTGGGATGACAGGGGTATGCCACCCCACCTGGCAAGATATTAATTTTAAATTGATGAGTAGAACAGTTGTTCAGTGAAGTGTCTAAAGGAAGGACTAAAGGAAGGAAAGAATCTTAAAAGCATTGTAAGTTACAGCTTAGTATATGAATAAATGCTTGAAAAGTAAATTTACTTTAGTTGGATTTGTCTTCTTACTTTGAAAGACTAATATCTGGAATCTACAGGGAGGAAGAGTTTTGCAATACAACTCCCACTATCCAGGAAGGCTGAAGTTTTCCTCTTCCCTATAAATTGTTAGATCTCATTACTTCTTAATTAAGATGAGATCTTTCTCATGTCGGTTCATAGCTGTAGGATTGGAAGGACCTCTATAGGTCATTTTGTTGTTGTTACGTGCCATTGTGTTGTGTCTGACTCACAGTGACCTTCGTAGGGTTTTCAATTGCTGATTGTTTTGGGATTACCTAGGGAGTGGATTGCCACATCCTTCTCCCATTTTTTGCGGTGCTGGGAGTCGAACCTGGGACCTAATAGACTACAGAGCAGTACTCTACCAACTGAGCTAAATCCAAGCCCACATAGGTCATTTTGGGGTTACAAAATCTCTTGTAAAAGAGATTTTAGTCACAGGGACAATAGGAGAGCTGCCTTCTCTAATATTATGTTAGAAACTTTTAATTTGGAAGGAAATTACTGAACTTAAAAAAGACATGGTAATAAGAATAGATCTAATGATGACTTTTAAAACTTTTTTGAGAAAGCTCATTAAGAAAGGCAAAATTTTATCCTCTAAAACAACTGTGACCACAGAGTTCATAAAGATTTGGTTTGGCAATTGAAAAATAAACAGCATTACATTTTCTTGTCCCTAACAAGATAGTTAAAAGAAATTATATCAAATGAGTCAATTTCCAAGCTAGCAATGGGATGTGTTCTAAGTGAGCACTTTCAATTAGATTGGAAACCGACATCCATTTATATTCTAGAATAGTGATTTTGATCTTATACCATTCATTCATTTGCTCACTTGTTTATTAAATTCAGTAAACATTCCTTGAGCATGAATGTAGGTACTATGTAAATCTCTGAACTAAAGGTCAAATTAGCAATCAGATACTACCTTGTAATATCGTACAATCAGTGTATTTCTAAAGAAAATCATGGAAAATAATCCTAATGCAATTTATAAAATAGCAGGGGCAATTTGTGTCTTTTTAATGAAACATATAAAATTAGTGAATTGTCTCATCCTCAAAAACCTTTGTTTTCTGCATCATCTCAACAGATTTTCATTTGTCAAAACACAGGAAATTGTGGGCCTAGGTACCATCTGGATCCTAAATTGGAGCAAGTTTCATGCTAGAGATTATATCAGTGGTAACATATGACTATAGTGGTAGTGAAGAGAAAAAATTCAGGGAAAGTATTGAGAGAGCAGAGAGTTGACAAATAATATTTGAGTGCAATTCAAATAATTGAGTATAATTCAAATAATTGAGTGCAATTCTAAGCCAAGTGTTTTTATACATTACTATTTTTTAGTTGCTCATTGACCCTCTTGGCAGGTAGACAGGCTCTTCATAGTAAATCTGGGTTTGGAAGTTCAGGAGAACAGTGACAGTATAGACAACAACAATTTTGGATAATTTAGAAGCATAGTATTTTCCATTAACAGTTCAGCATGTTGATTCTTTCACTGCTAAAAAGAGAACTGTTCCCACAATATCCCTTTCCATCAATGACCTTCACGTTACTTTACTTGATGGAGGTGCAAGTATGTTATACATACTTCCTTTTAAAGGGCTGTCCATAAAAGATTAAGCGGAGAGATAAATATCCACTTAGTTATTCAAGAAGCACATACCCATCACCTCTCTGTACCAGGCACTTTGCTGTGCATATACCCTGTGGATCCATTTGTGGTAATTGTAAAAGTGAAGAGATGGGAGGAAACTTTGGTAGAAGGCTCTGATCATAAAAATTTGTATGATGAAAATGTGCCTTAGGGAATAAAGTCCCTCAACCTTCCTTTTGACTCTAGTCCTTGTGCTAGGAAATGAGTTGGACCTTACTCAACAACATCTAACAACAATAATAGACAAAACTTTGTTGTTAGGTACTGTCGAGTTGTATCCAGGATTGCCTTGGGAGTGGATTGCCACAGGAGTGGATTGCCATCCTTCTCCAATTTTTGCAGTGCTGGGAATCCAACCAGTGACCTCGGAGACCACAGAGCATTGCTCTACCAACTGAGTTAAATCTCAGCTCAGAAAAATGTACTTGTTAGGTGCCATCAAATCATGTTCCACTCATAGTGGCCCTCACAGTGTTTTCAATGGCTGATTGTTTTGGGATTGCCTCAGGAGTGGATTGCCACATCCTTTACCCATGTTTGTGGTGCTGGGAATCAAACCCAGGACCTCAGAGACTGCAGAGAGGTGCTCTACCAACTGAACTAAGTCCCAGCCCAAAACAAAGCTTAGGGTCCACAAAACCACGATGGAAGTTCCATCTCCTGTCTTTTTTCCCATTTTTTCCCCCCAGACCATGAGATTATCTCACAAAGTGATAAGAGGACTTGGGTCTTTAATCTCATGAATTCAGGGTAAAATGCTTAAGATCAAAAGCTTAGCTGAACTATTAGCCTCAATTTCACAGAAGAGAGAGAGGTATAATAGGAAGAGAGAAAGGAAAGTTATTGACTGAAGTGCTTTTAATTCTCTTGGTAATCATAGGCTATTGGGGGTGAAAAGTTTGGATATCTCTGAATTGTTATGTTTTCAAGATCTCTGTGAAGTAAGATGCTGGAGGCAGCTTGCAACGACTCTCAGGACTGGAATCTGAACATTTCTGCCCCACTCTGAAGTCAGTGACCTCATGTTGATATCTTCAAGTTAGTCAGGATAAGGATAATTGCTCCAAAGGAATTGGCAAATGCTGCAGATTGAGGCTAGGCTGCTCCTGGCCCCAGAGAACTGGTTGTTAGCCATTCACCAACACATCACGAGCTATAAGAGATTTAGGATCTCAATGAATCATCCAAATGCATTCAACCACACTATGACTAGTTTCAGCAATTAGTACTCGGTGGCAGATAGAGTGTAAATCCAATCTAAACCACACATAGTCACTGGGAAACCCAGATATTGCAGTTGCCATGTCAACGGCACAGACAAGTAATATAACAATTGTTAATTTGCGTCACATTCAAGTTGTCAGCATAAAGGAAAACAAAACCACAAGTAGTTTAGAACTTGTAATGTTAAATGATGCATTTCATTGTACACACCAGCATCAATAGTCAAGGAATTATTCCTCCTCCTCCTCCTCCTCCTCCTCCTCCTCTTCCTCCTCCTCCTCTTCTTCTCCTTCCTCCTCCTCCTCTTCTTCTTCTCCCTCCTCCTCCTCCTCCTCCTCCTCTTCTTCTTCTTCTTCTTCTTCTTCTTCTTCTTCTTCTTCTTCTCCTTCTCCTTCTCCTTCTCCTTCTCCTTCTCCTTCTCCTTCTCCTTCTCCTTCTTCTTCTTCTTTTCTTTTGGGACACATGGAGGTTGAACCCAGGGCTCGTGCATGCTTTACAGATGCTCTACCACTGAGCTGCACCTTTTCTTTCTTTTCCTTTCCTTTTCTTTTCTTTTCTTTTCTTTTCTTTTTTTTTTTTTATCTTGAGAAAGGGTCTCGAAAAGTTGTGAAGACTGGATCCGGTCTTGAACTTGCGATCCTCCTGCCTCTGCCTCCCCAGTCACTAGGATTATAGGCGTGAGCCACTGCACCTGGCTAATATTCAAGAAGCTCTTAAATTAAGCTGTTGCTAAGAACTTCAGAGGAGAAACATTTTTAAAACAAGAAGCAAAAGAAAAAAATCAGCAAAAGTATGCTGGAATTTATAATCCTCTCTCTTGTAACAGATTATAAGTAGGGTATTTCTAGCAATATTTCTGAGAAATTTACCATGCATGCTTTATCTGAGTCCTTATGGCAAAGAACATTCATATACTTTATCTTCTTTGATTTTTTGATTGTCTTACTTAGTAGTTTCCATGCATATATATATATATATATATAATTTTATCTAGCAAATTATGTTAATTACATTTCCACAAATGTTGCCTGGAAGAATATAGCACTGTCTTTGACTTCTGTATACCTTCATTTGGCATGAGCAAACATTTGACCAAAAAATATTGAGTCTCTCTGTATTTTGGTTCTTTTACATTTTCTTAAGTTTAAAGATATTACTTTAAAGTTAGGATAAATGTATATTTAATTATATATACATTATGTAACTACATATATAGTGTAGGGATAGAAAACAGAATATATATGTGTGATATATATATATATATATATATATGTATATATATATATATATATATATATGTTCTCATACCCAATCATATATCCCAAGGGAATTGGGATAGGGGAAGAGTGGAGTCTTCATTTTTGGATATATTCATTTGCATTGTCTGAACATTACAAAAAAGTATATATGAATTAAAAATACTTGCCAATATCATTTTTGCAATGCCTGCCTTCCTTCCCCAAATGCAGAAAGAGATGGAATGAAAGAAATAAAGAAGAGAATGCAATGTATACATGATTTTTGTTTGTCTGCCTTTACATTTCAAAGAAAGATGCAGAGATGTTTTTATGCTTTAAAAATACAAATTATTTATTTTCTATTGCTGTTTCTGTTTTTATGGCAATAAAAATAATCATCCTATTTCCCAAATGGGGTTTTTGCAGAAGAATTTACTCTTTATTGCTCTGCTAGTGTTTTGACATTTTACATGGGAATTTTTATTAGTCCAATTTTGAATTGAAATATATTTTTCTGCTAAGGGTTTCTTGCCTTGAACTCTTAATGGAATAGGCCAATATGCCTAACAGGAATACCGTGCAAGTGCACATTTTCCTCTCATCTGGTTTGTAAAGCAAAGAAAAATGTAGGTGAAATGTTTTTTTAAATTATAATTCTGGTGGATTACAGGAATATTTTTCTATTATAAAATATTGTAACAATTCAAGCTACAGTTCAAAAAGAAAAAACTAGCAAGAACACATTCAACAAAGGAAGGCTGCAAACCTTTCTATACTTTATGCACCTTTTAACAAGATGAAAGTAACAGTTTCAAGTCTCAGGCAGTCAGAAAAATAGGTTGAGGTGTGCCTTTACTGCCATCACCCCAGCTTTTTTTCACTGAGAGCTATTTCAGATCTCTTTGTGGTATATTTGGCAATACACTTAAAAGATTACTACTTAAGCTACTAATAATCTGGCTTCAAGCAATCTTCTGTCTGTCCATCCAGATGCCTATTCTTTATTTGGTTTTCAAAACCCCCAAAATGAACAGCATGAAACACAGCAATAGCAACAAAAGAAGAAACCATAATCCTCTTTAGAGTCTTTCCCCAACTTTCAGAAAGTACTGCAATGTACTCTGTGTTCTATTCCAACTCTAGTTTTTAAACCTTGTTTTGGGGTGGGGGAAATAGGGTAGAAGACAGGAAGTAATGTGGCATGAAGTAATTTTGAAATTTCCATGACTTCTTTGTGTTTTAATTTGTCCCTGTCAGTGTTTTAATTTAGGTTAGGGAAGACAAATCTCTTCAGGGTTGTGAAGTTTGATTTTTGGTAGATTCACTTGATGTGATGTTGTTTTTCTGAATTCAGCTAAAGACAGAATGAATTCAAGTTGCTATAGGGATAGAAGCTATTTACAAAATAACAAACACCTTGTTCGCTTTGACAACCTCATTGCTGAAGCTCATATTTTATCAGGAACTTTATTTCTAAGGATGCAGAGTTCATTTTATATATATGTAATTATACTTATATGCAATTATATAGATACAATTTGTGTTATTATATATGCATATGTGTGTACAGTCTAGGTTGAATTTTATTTAAAATGATTTGATTTTAAAAAGAAATTTAACAGTCATAAAAATGATAAAAGTAGAAAATATGAACTAGTAATAGGTTGTTCAATTCTATCATATCTATGGTTTATAAGCAATCATAAAAATATTTACTTTTGCTAGTAATAGTAACGTTAATGATTACTAAGTACATCCATACTTAGAATTGCCTGATGCATGGTGAAATACCCTTATATTATATTTACGTTGACATATAATGAAATTTTCTCATTTATATTTTTATAGCATTGTTTTCATTGCTCTTAGGTGATTATATCTCATACAGATAATACTTCATGGTAGATATATGTGTGTATTATATATTTATCTGTATATTTTTAACAGCCCTAAGTATCACATTTGTGATAGGTTCTCCATATTACTTTTTCTCCTTCTCCCAAGGCCTTAAACACAAAGATATTTTTCTTTATATTAGATTGTTTGAAACTTTGCCCCCAGTAGCCATGTATCCTTGGGAAAATCACATTTCCTCTGCCAGAATATGAAACCATGACTATAGGATTCTTAAGATTTTTTCCTGTTCTTGGAGTCCCTGGGTTCTGCCAAAAGTAAGTATTAAAAGATTTTATTTTGTGTGTGTGTGGTACTCGGAGTTGAACCCAAGGCCTCGCGCTTGCGTGCTCTGTAAGTGCTGGACCACTGAGCTGTACCCTCAACCTATGTTTTAATTTTTTTTATTTTTTGAGACAGGGTCTCACTAAGTTACACAGACTGCCTCTGGTCTTGAACTTGTGGATCCTCCTGCCTCTGCCTTCCAGCCTCTGGGATTACAGGCATGCACCACCATGCCCGGCAGTATTAAAAGAATTTAAGTTGATTTTTTTGAAAAGCATATAAGTTAAATACTTTGCTAGCTAAAGGTGAGGTATTTACTATGTTTAGAATATGATGAAACTAGCAGATCATAGAATACAGACTACACCACACAAAAAGACTGTGCAGAATTTTGCATTTGCTTCCTTCTCTTCTCACTACCCGGTGACTCAGTTAGGGGCTCCTTCCCAAGGTCACTACCTTTCTCCTGCTCTTCCCTGACTTATGGGAATTGCCCATTTCCCAGCTCCTCTCAGGTCAGAGCAAGAGGTCTTCTTCTTGTCCATACCTGGCCATCTGCTGGGCTGTTTCACTGCAGACTGTTCTTTGTGAAGAAGCTGGGGATTTGATAGGGTGGAAATCACAGGAATGTCCAGGTTTGGTGGAGCTGAAGGTTTTTACCATTCAGGGGAGTCCTCGTTTAGGAAAAAAGTATAAAATTAGGTATAAAGTAAAATATTTATTTAAAATGAGAAGAAACTCTAATGACAAATTTTCAAAAGTTGACAAAATTGCAAACATTACAAAAATCTAGAGAAATAGCATAATTGTTTTAATTGATTGACACATATTTATGATATCTTTACACATTTTGCAGCAAATTTTTGATTGCTTTTTCTTATGACAGCAGTGTTGTAATATTGATTTCTGTAGAGGAAACAGAGAGAGAATTTTGTCTTTTCTCTGGATCAAATTTTTTATATTTCACAACTTGTTTTAGGACTTATGTAATCTTTCATAAATGTTTAGGGTTATGGTAAGCTTTTAGATGTGTGACATAGTCTCTCTGAAATCATGATATTCTTCATTCACATTGTTAAACATCTTACCCAGGGGACTGGGAGAATCTCATGTATCTAAGGACTCTGGAAGGTTAAGCAACATTTCTTTATGGCAAATCCATCTGTGGTGATAATGTTGGCAAAGAAAAGACTTTGGAGTTACATAGGTTTGTTCTCAAACTTCACCTTCACTATACTTCAGTTATATGCCTTAAGAAAAATCATTTCATTCTTTGTGCTTCAGTTTCTTCAGCTCTGAAATTAGAGTACTGTTAGTATCACTTTTATTGGATTGTTTGGAGGATTTAAAGTAATAGTGTGTTTCCCTAAACTATTAATCCTTTTTTCACCCTCTCACAATATTTTTAATTCTGAATTTTAAAGAGGATTTTTTGAAACCAAATCTTAGTGTCAAAATTAGATGGGGATTAAAAAATATTTTGTTTAGTTATTTGTGAATATTTGTGAAGAAAAAACACATACTTTGAGTTCCATATATATATATATATATATATGTATGTATGTATGTATGTATGTATATATATACATACATATGCTAATGGATTTCTCCAGTGTTATTTCAGCCCACAAATCTTGGTTGTTCTTGTCTACTCAGTAGTACTCCTCCAAACACACATATACACCATCAATGTCATATGGTCCTATCCCTTTTTCATATCACTACCAGAGTCTAACTGCACTGAAATATAGGTAAAGTACTCTCTCTCTCTCTCTCTCTCTCTCTCTCTCTCTCTCTCTCTCTATATATATATATATATATATATATATATATATATATGTATATCTCCTAGATAAATGACTGAATTGTCTCATATAATCTATCAACAACTCTGATAGGGAGACTGACTTTGCTTTTAAAAGGAGAGACTTTGATAGGTAAATTCACCTATGATAGCACAGCTAATGAAACCCCATCAAGGGCTTTCTAAGCTCATTCTTTGTGCCTGACATTCACCACAGAATTTTCTTTTTCAGCAACAGACATTTATTTCTCACAATTCTAGAGGCTGAGAAGTCCAAAATGAAGGTGCTGGCAAGCTGGTAGATTTGGTTCCTACTGAGGGCTCTTTTTCTGGGTAGCAGATGGAGGCCTCCTTGCAGAGAGAGAAACAGACGGACAGAGAGAGAGAGAGAGAGAGAGAGAGAGAGAGAGAAACTCATGACCTCATCTAAACCTTATTACTTTCCAAAGATCACTATCACATTGGAAGCTAGTTCTGTAACACTTAACCAGTGACATGCCCTACTTGGAACATTAGCCAGTGACATGGGCTCATGAAGACCCATATCCTTTTTAAGGATTTACAAATATTTCTTTTTGTTGCAAGTGGTTACATGTTTTAGTTTAAACCTTTCTTAAACTATTTTGTTTGTTTTGGTTTAAAATATGTTTATTAATATTTTATAAACAAAATAAAAATTCTTGTATTATAATTTATTAAATTGACAGTAATTAAAAAAAGTCTTTGGTACTTAAAATTAAAGTCATTTTTGGTATTTTTACCTGAAACTTTGTTCAATTATGGAACAAAATAAAAGACAAAATATAAAACCATTTGCAACACAAGGAAATTCATATACATTCTTCAGAAGGATACAGGTCGTAGTGAGTGACCTGATATCACTGGTTATGTTCTGGTTAGGGCAAGTCACCAGATCAATGTTAACTTATGACTTTGGGGAGCACATATTCAGTCCACAATAGGCCTATTACACTAAAGTGGCAAAAGGGCCTATCCCCAACATGCTCTTCAGCTAGACACCCTTTGAAGAAAATTATTGTTAAATGTCTTTCCATCTACCAGCCACACCTTCTCTTTTCTCCTTTTGTGAAATGCCCCCTCAGGCTTCTGGAGGGTCTCATTTCCTCATCAGGATGGAGAATGTGACCCAAGCCCATGATAACATCAGCATATAGCAATTCCCAGGCTACAGTGATTGATTTGTTGTTTTTGTTGTTAGGTGCCAAGGAGTCTGTGTCTGACTCATAGCCACCCTACCTACAACAGGAGAAACAGTATTGTTACTGTTTCTCTGATATTCATAGGGTTTTCAATGGCTGATTGTTTATTGGGAGTGGGTTGCTGGGTCCTTCTCCCACAGTGACTGATTTAGGGGGTAGAAATTCACACAGAGAATCTGAGCCCATGGGAACCAGGAAGCTTTGGCTGGGACCATAAACAGCTCTTTCCCTCCCCCGCCACCTGAACCAAAGATGACCAGGGATGGACTCCACTGTGGCAGGCATCTTGCCACTGCCATTGCAGATCTTGATCTTAAGTCACTTTCCTAGGTGTTGTCTACTTTTCAAACTGCCCACTCTACAAATCAGTGTGGAAATTTCTTAGGCAATTCAGACTCAAACTGAACCCCTCACCTCTCCCCTCCCATGCCTAATCCTCTAGCTGCCACTCTCAGTAAATCACAACCTCATCTCTTCAGTTAGGCTCCAAATCATCTTCTAGCTCTTTCTCTTTCATAGCCCCAAACTGTTCCACCACACAGCCTGTTGAGCCACTTCAGACCAGGACACCATGGCCAGCCTGGCCCATGTGACCACCACTTTGTGCCAGGGTTACTGTGACATCGGAAATGATGTGTTTCACAGAACACTGTCATGTTTGACAATAAAACTAAAGACTCTCAGAAAGTGGCAAGAATGTTGAGATAAATGAGCTTGAAACTAGGGGGGGAATACTGAGGGAGATTAATGGCAGGTGTCTTTTACTGTAATAATTTTTTTAAATGTAAATATTCACCATACATTTTGATGATACTGTATATACAGTTACAGTATAAAGGTAATTAAATTAAAATAATAATTTCCTCCTTACCTACGATAACTGTTTTTCTTAACTGAATATCTTGGTTGATGTAAGAAATTATAGTCTTATAATCTGTTCATAAATTACTACTTCTCTCTCTTTTTTTTTTTTGTAGTACTGTGGATTGAACCCAGGGCCTTGCCCTTGCATGCTCTGCAAGTGCTGGACCACTGAGCTGTACCCTCAGCCCATTTTTTTACTTTTTGAGATGGGGTCTCGCTAAATTTCGCAGACTGCCTCTGGTCTCGAACTTGCAATCCTCCTGCCTCACCTCCCCAGCCGCTAGGATTATAAGCATGCACCACCACACCCAGCTATAAATTACTACTTCTCTTAAAAGTGCTTTGTGCATCACAATTATGGCAAATATATTTACTTTGATAATTTAGATATTAGCTTGAATCCTCTTATTCCTCATAATATTCATCATAACCAACAAATATTTTTTTCAGATATAATAATAGATTATTGAAATAAAAACATATGTAAATAAAGAAAATGATAGAAAGTAAATTTTTAACTTAATTTTGTGTGTGTCACAGTTTCTGGTACAAAAGGTCCTCTTCCCTGGCCATCTTACTAGGCTGATCTCACTGCATGAGACTCTTGTGGTGTCACATCAGAACCATTGTATATATTTTGATGCCTCATTCTTTGGATGATGTTAAGGCTAGGGTTGCAAAGGCAGTCCCTTTAAGGTTTTTTTTTTGGGGGGGGAGCATTATTTTGTTTTTTTTTCCCTCTGAAATTTGAAAATTGGAGTAACATATAGCAGGAGAGTAACTATGTTAGATTTTAGTAGGAAGCATGTCAATATTTTAAAAATTGAAATTTTTTATTCAAGTGTAGCATTATATTTCTGAACTTATAAGAGCTTAAAGCTATTGTAAGATCTTTGGAACACCTTGCATAGTTAAGTCTTTATCTCAGCAAATTTGGGTGACTACCACAATACTTGAAATGTTTATTAAAAACATAAATTTCTGGATTTCCCATGGTCTTCTCCCCGTCTTTACCAGAAATTCTGAGTCTGTCAATCTTGATGGTACCTACAGTCTCTGTATCTAATTTATATCTCTATCTAACCCATATGTATGCCTATTTGTCTCTAAATTAAAACCTATGAACATCTATCAGTACCTATGCCTAGAGATATTGGCAGGTGATTTCTTGGTCCTGGGTATGGAACTCAGGGCCTCACACTTGCCTGTCAAGTGCTCTACCACTGAGCTGCATCCTCAGTCCTCTGTGTGTGATTTTGATGGTTGGTCAGAAGAATACTAGTCTCCTAAAATGCTCCACAGAGTCCATAGTCAGACAAGATCAGAAAACGCTCTGTTCCACGTACTTGGAATATTCAGAGTGCACTGTAGCATAGTATAGGCTCTGACAAGTCCTGTAGTTTATGAAACATGAAACTTTAACCCACAGCTTAGCAAACTCTTTGATCATGGAATTTTGTTTTTCCCCACAGCTGTTTCCTAGATGTTTCCAGGGATGTTTACTTTTGAAAAGAAACAGTAAAAATATTATTCCACAATCATCAGAATATATATGTAATGATGTATTCAGGGAATTGACATTTTATTAGAATTTGGGGGAGTCCACCATTTCCTAGTCTGCAGCCATACCACCCTGGCATCCGGTCTTGCTTGATCTTGTAAATTAGTCCTGGTTAGTCCTTGGATGGAAGACCGCCTGGGAATACCAGGTGCTGTAGGCTAGGGAGAAGAACCTGGCAATCCACTCCCAAAACAATCTGCCGTTGAAAATCCTATAAATAGCAGAGAAGCACTGACCATAGTGCAGAGAATGACACAGTGATGGTACAGTATTTTTGGGGAGTATTTCATTTGTTGTGCAAAGGGTTGCTGAGTCAGACTGGACTCCACAGCACCTAACAACAACCATTTCCTAGGATCTACATTAGGTGCTTAGGGCTGGCCTTACTACTTGTAAGTCTGCTAACAGTAGCACACACATAGGCTTATTTTAAAGGCTACTTAACTCAGTTATTGCAGTAGCTTCTATCCCTCGTCCGTTGGTAGCTACAAGAATTGCTGTTGTTAGGTAGGTGCCATGGGGTCGGGTCCAACTCATAGGGACTCTCTTAGGGTTTTCAATAGCTGATTGTTTAAGGATTCCCTTCTTCCATTTTTCGCTGTGCTGGGGATCCAACCCAAGTCCTCAGAGGGTGATGAGCAGAACTCTACCAACTGAGCTAAGCACCAACCCGCTGCAAGAATAGGTAAGATGAATTCTAGAAGTTAACATGATCCAAATCCTTCCCTTTCACTATCTTCATACTTCAAAGAAAACTTGTATTCTCTCTACAAAAGATATTTCTCTGTTATCGGTGTTCTAACAGCCTATTATTTTCACAGTAAAGAGTACAGAGAAAGAGCAAGAAAACAGTACCCTATTTTAGATCTTTCCTAAAGGCTGCATTCTTCCTCTCCTTCCCTCCCTTCCTTCTTTCCTTCCTTCCTCTCCCTGATTCTCTTTTTTGGTCTTAAGTTTTCTACCATCATTTGTTCCTAAAGGCATCTTTCTTGTTTTATTTATTTATTTACTCTTATTTTCACTTCTCATTTACAGTGATCTCTTTTGTAGGTGATCATTCTAATGAATTTGACCTGTATCTTTCTGAACATAAAAATTTTTAATGCACATTTTTGTTTAATGTATGTTTTAAAAATGTTCAGATAAATGGCATTGTGCTATAGTTATTGTCCCTTTTCACACATCTTCTTTTCAGCACTCTCTCTGGTGCATTATTTGTAGCTGCTGCACAGCATGTTGTAATGTTCCCCATATTGTGTCTATCCACTCTGCAATGAGACATCCGAAGTGCCTCCACTTTCATCCTTACCAGTGACATCCTGCTGATCATCATCATGCATTCCCATCCCCATCAACTTTCTATTACTTTATAACTTTTACTAGATTTTGAAGACAGAAACTTGATTCTGTAGATAGAAACTTCAAGGAGGTTTTAATTTGCAGTTCTGATTAATAGTGGGATTGAGCATCTCTTCACTTATTTTTTAATCTTTTTGGTTTCATTTTCTCCAAATTGCATATATGCTATTTGTTCTTTATTTTTTATAGTGTGTAGTTGATTAAGTTTGAAGGCTTATATGTAGCAAATATTAATTCCTTAATGTTTAATGTTTTCAGATTTTTGATGTTATCATTGTATCTTGCTTATTTTTTACACACCAAATAAATTTTTAAGATTAAGTTTTAAAATATTTTTGTTGTCTGATTTATACCATAATGATGATAACATAGGCCTTTCCCTTCTCCTTCACCTATAATAAATACATCAAAAATTCTCTGCAGATACAACTTAAGTGACAATATCAGTGGAGTCATACTGTAGAGCTTTTGCTCTCTCTTTATTCTTCTACCAACTAATGGTACTAGTTTGTTTGTCTTAAAAGGAAAATGATGTGATAGAAAAATAAGGTAAGTACTGCCTGCTGTTGTGGTCCATAGTGAGCATTCCATGTACATTTGTTGAAATAGAGGCTATGATAACCCTTTCACCAAAAACGTACAGAGAAGAGTGCTCACACACTCTCTGGGGCTGCTGAGAGAATGTACGTGGTAGGGACACCTCTTGTAGCCTCCCTAAGTCATTGTAATTCCTTTGGTTGAGGAAAGCTAGCTAAAATGGAATTGAAAGATCAGAGGAAAGAAAAAGAATAATTCCTAGTAGCTTGCCCATTGTGGTCAATTTCCTGGAGGTAAGCATGTTTGGATGGGCTTCCTAAACATGAAAGCCTTCATTTAATGTGTTATTAAATTTTTGTAAGGAAAATATTTTGCATAAAGTCTCTGTGGTTAGACCACATATCCAACACAACTGTGAACAACTGTGACAATTACTGGGGCACATGGTATAAGTAAGTATAAGTTGCTTTGTTGTTTGCTCTTAATTGTGCAAGTCTCAGGATACAGATTCTACAATTCAAGGTGTTTAATTGTTTGAGGATATTGAGATGCAGAAAGATGAAGTGTTTTGTCAAGATTAAAAAGTGTTCATCACAAACTTAATAAAGAATAAAGACCACATCCCCTGAATTCTCTCCTTTTCTTTGCCAACTAGAGGCTGCTTTCCCAGTTAGGACAAGAAGTCAGCAACACCTGGGTGCATTATTAAAGCATTAAACCCCAAACCAGGGCAAGATAGAAGGTTGTAAGGGTGATATTTTCCTCTCTGGCCAATTTTCTTTGACTCTTTAAGTTTCCATGCCTGATTTGTTAAAAAATCACTTGGTGTCACATAAAGAATGCCCTGTACTCCCTCTTCGCAGTTATTGTTCTGATGAATTCTCCTTAACCAGTTTTAAAAGTGCAGTTCTCTCCCAATTCTCCTAACCACCAACAGTGCTGCTTTTCTCAAATTACAAGAAGGAAAAAATCCTACTCAAAGGTCAGATCATAATAAAAGGGGAGGGGGGGAAGATAAGAATGATGGCAATATAAATGGACTGGAAATCCCATGTAATTGTTCTAACAAGATAGAAACAAAGACCATTACAGGAAAAGTTTCTATCTTTTCTCTTGTTTTCTGATTCTGCTTCTTTGTGGATCCAACTCTTGATGTCTTTGCTATTTTGCTCTTTTGCTGTCTACCCTTTCATGTTGCATCAAGTCATCTCAAGTATTTAGTTAATTTTGGCTGAGTCACTTCTTACACTGGAATCACCATTCAAAAGAGATACTTTCATGGGTCTTGTCCCAGCTATTCAGAGGGACTCGTATAATTTTAAAACCTGAATTAACTGTTTAAAACTTAGTAAAAACTTTACACACATACTTCAGTAGTGAAGATATATGAATGAACAATAAATAAATGAAAAGATGCTCAAACATCATTAGCTGGAAAATACAAAATAAAACCACAAGAAGATACTATTATATACCTACTAGAACAGCTACAGAAGAAGACGGTCAATATCAAGTGTTGACAAAGATGAAAAGCAAATGACACTTATGTCTTGCTAGTGTAAGAATAATGTGCCACAAACATTTTGAAACAGTTGGACAGTTTCATATGAATTTAAGTATATAGTTACTACAAGACATATAATTTCACTGTCATTCACCTAAGCAAAAGGAAAATGTGACCACAAAATCGCAGAGGAATATAGGTGAATGGATAAACACATTGTAGTGTATGCATCCAAGAGCATACTACTTAGCAGTAAAAATGAACATACTTACTAAGAAGATATGGGTGAATTTCAAAAACAATATTCTTAGCAAAAGAGGCCAGACACAAAACAGTACACAGTGTATAATTCCATTTATATGAAACTACACAGCAGGCAAATGTATAATGATAGAAAGTAGATTGATGACCTGGGGTAGAGGAACTGACTACAAAGGACACAAGAGAACTTTTTTGGGAAAAATGACACTTTTATATCTTGTCTATGGAAGAAGCTACAAGGATGTATACATTTGTCAAAACTCATCAAATTGTATTTTTTAAAATAGGCACACTTATTGCATGTAAATTATAACTAAATAAAATTGATTTAAAAATTTAAATAAACTCAATGGCAAGAGGGAAAAAACAATAAAACCCCAATTAAGGAGTTGTAGGGACTTGAGGCAGTTTCCAAAAAATCTCATATGAAAATATGCAATACATTCAGTTGCGATCCACACATATTGTTCTTGAAAAGTGGAACCAAATACCTTTATTTTGTTTATTTTGTGTTTATTATGTTTATTTTGTGTAAGGAATTATTCAAGGTACTCTGTGAATATTCTGTCACTTAGCAATCAAACCATTCCTATTAAGAGCATATTATTAACTTCATCTAAAAGATAGTACATTTCAAGCCTGGCATGATGGCACATATGTGTAATCCCAGCTACATAGGAAGCTGAGCCAGGAGGATCCTGAGTTTGAGGCCAGCTTGGGCTACATAGCAAGATCCCACCTCAAAACAAAGAAAAATTCAAATAAATAAAAATTCAAAAAAAGAAAAAACCCAGATATTTTGTAGAGGACATTTTAGACATAATATATATTTGGAAATCTGCAGCCATAGCACCCTGGCAAACCCACCTGATATTGGAAGCTAAGCAGGTTCAGTCTCATTAGTCCTCGGATGGGAAACTACCTGGGAATACTGGGCTTGGGAGAAGGACCTAGCAGCCCACTCTCAAAACAATCAGCTATGGAAAGCCCTATGAATAGCAGAGAAACACTGGCAATAGTGTTAGGCATGGCACAGAGTCTGAGAGTATTTCATTCTGTTGTACATAGGGTCACTGTGAGTCAGACAGGACTGGATGACACCTAACAACAACAGCAACAACAACAACAACAACAACATATATTTAGAATATAGAAAGCCTGTTATTATATGTCCACACAATAACTCAAACATTTTATTATTTGTATCAATAGAAAAACTATTGTTGAAGCAGGTAGAATAAGTCATTTATATTCTTCAGTAATATCATTTGAACCTGATAAGAGTAATATTATTGTAAAATACTTAAATCCCTTTTATTTAATTTAATATTTTTAGAGGTAGGAATTTACCACATTCATTAAATTTTAG
>VMDO01024415.1:0-29816 GCA_007922755.1 Pedetes capensis
TTTTTTTTTTTTTTTTTCAGTACTAGGGGTTAAACCCAGGGCCTCGCGCTTGCATACTTTACAAGTACTGGATCACTCAGCTGCACCCCCAGCCCATTTTTTTGACTTTTTGAGACAGGGTTTCTCTAAATTACGAAGACTACTTCTGGTCTCAAACTTGCAATCCTCCTGCCTCCGCCTCCCAAACTGCTGGGATTACAGGTGTGTGCCACCACACCCAGCTAAATATTCCAAATTTTTTAAAAATCAAAAATCTGAAATATTTCTAATCCCCTGTGACTCAGATAAGGGGCATTCAACGTGTAGGTTTCAGAGCCAGAATGGCTGCTGTTTGAGTTCTAGAAATGGGGCCTTTAACAAGTTATTTATTTTACTTTATTTTTTAGTATTTTTTTTGAGGCAGAGTCTACCTACATAGCTCAGGTTGACCTTGAACTCAGTAAATACTCTAGACTGCTATCAAACTCATAATACTTCTGGTGCTGGGATTACAGGTACTTGCCACTGTGCCCAGCTTGGCAAGTTATTTATGAGTTTCAGTTTCTTCATCTATAAAATTCCTATTTCACTGAATTATTTTGAAGATGAAGAAATAATTTATTTGAAAATCTAAATAATGCCTGACACAGTAAATGCCTAATTAAACCATAACTCTTTTTAAAGAACGGACCTAACATTGTATACTTTCTGGTTAGAATTTTTATTTAGGAATTAGAAAGTTTATTTGTGGTTTGTTGTTATTTAGAAATGATAAATGTTGAAGAAGTCAAGTCTGTCTATAGATTGGTTTCTAAGCTCCACGAGGAATCTTGTCAGAATATATTTGGTATAAATGTGTACTGTGTTAAATTGTCTGTTAAAAATAGGTCCAAAACACACAGGAAAACTTAAATGATGTCACTTAATTTAGTTCTTTAATGATAGAATTTCTTTTATTCTTGAGTATATGTTAATAAGAAATAAGTATAAAATTAAAATATTGTACATGAGTGAAATTTTAAATGTGTAATGTTCTTCATACCAAATGTCCATGAGGGAAGTAGAGAGCTGGTTGAATTTTAGGTGTATATGAGAGTATCAGTATGTAATAGGTCCTTGAAAGTAATGAAGGTTAATATGTTCAGTCTGTGACTGGGTTCCCCAAGTGAATGTAATTACAATTGATACTAAAGAAGAAGCTGCTGTTGATTTCTATAGGATTGGAGTATTGAGTATGTGGAATCATTGGAGACTTCTTGGATAAAAGGCTCATTGCCCAGTTTTTGAATTTCCTAGTAAGCTGAGCGGGCTGGGATTTAGCTCAGTTGGTAGAGCACTGCGCTGCTGTCTCTGAGGTCCTGAGCTCAATTCCCAGCACCGCAAAAATGGGAGAAGAACCTGGCAATCCACTCCCAAGGCAATCCCGAAACAGTCATTGAAAACCCTATAAGGGTCGCTATGAGTCGGATACTGACTCAATGGCACCTAACAACAACGACAATAACAAAGTAAGCTGAGTTCTTTTTTTTTTTTTTTTCCCGGTACTGGGGGTTGAACCCAGGTTGAACCTCACATTTGTGTTGCTTTGCAAGTGCTGTACCACTGAGCTGCACCCTCAGCTCCTCCCCTTTTTTTTTCCACTTTTTTGAGACAAGGTCTTGCTAAATTACACAGACTACCTCTGGTCTTGAACTTGGAATACTCCTGCCTCCCCCTCCTGAGTCACTGGGAGTATAGGCATGTGCCACCATGCCCAGCTAAACTGAGTTCTTTTCTATCTCTGCTTATAGAGAAAGCAAACACTTCTTGTTTTTCTTTATAATACACTTGGTGTAAATTGTTTTCTATGTATTCTCTCTTTCTTTTTTTTTAAACCACTCTCATTATTTTCACTTCATCATATTATTACTGCCAACAAGTTTTTTCCTAAAAAAGTTTCCATATATCCTTCACTCAGCTTCACTTAATGTTAACATCTGACATAACTCTGGTTCATTCAGCAAAGCTAAGTAATTAGCATTGATTTGTTACTGTTAACCAAAGTACAGAACTTCACCATTTCAACACTAATGTCTTTTTGCTATTCTAAAATTCAATCCAGGATGTCAAATTGCAATTAGTCACTTTTATATTATAAAGAATTGTCCCACCCTCTATGAAAGTACCTCAAATAATGGAAAAGTGCAAGAATTTTATTGAGGATTTTTGCATCAATGTTGATCCGGGAAATCGGTCTATAGTTCTTTTTTTTGTACTGTCCTTATCTGGTTTTGGTATCAGAGTGATTTTGGCTTCACAGAATGAATTTAGAAGTATACTTTCCCTTTCTATTTTATGAAGTCATTTGAGGAGAACAGGTATTAATTCTTTAAAGGTTTGATAGAATTCAGCTGTGAAGCTATCAGGACCTAGACTTTTCTTTGTTGGGAGGTTCTTTATTACTGCCTCAACTTCAATGATTATTTTAGGTCTGTTTAATTTGTTTATATCTTTAGGATTTAGTTTTGGTAGGTCATAAGTGTTAAGGAATTTATCCATTTCTTCTATATTTTCATTTTTTGGGGAGTACAAGTTCTGAAAGTAGTCTCTGATGATCTGTATTTCATTGATGTCAATTGCTATGACCCTCTTTTCATCTCTAATTTTATTAATTTGGGCTTTTTTTTCTTCTCTCCCTCTTTTTTTTTTTTTGTGAGTTTGGCTAATGGAGTGACAATTTTGTTTATCTTTTCAAAGAACCGACCTTAATCTCATTAAATTTTTTGTATGACATTTTAATCTCTGTTTCTAGCTGGGCGTGGTGGTGCAGCCTGTAATCCCAGAGACTCTGGAGACAGAGGCAAGAGGATTGCAAATTTGAGATCAGAGGCAGTCTGTGTAATTTATCAAGACCCTGTCTCAAAAAGTAAAAAAATGGGCTGGGGTGCATCTCCGTGGTACAGCACTTGCAAAGCATGCGAGCACGAGGCCCTGGGTTCAACCCCCGGTACCACAAAAAAAAAAAAATCTCTATTTCTTTAATATCTGCCTTGATCTTAATTATTTTTTTGTGTGCTAGTTTTGGGGTTGGCTTGTTCCTTTCTAGTGCCTTGAGATGAATCATTAAGTTACTTAATTGGGCCTTCCTTATTATTTTAATGTAGGCTCTCATGACCATATTCTTCCTTCATAGAACTGCCTTTGCTGTATCCCATAGATTTTGGTAGGTTGTGTTTTCATTATCATTTTACTGAAAGAACTTTTAAATTTTCCTTCTGATTTCTTTGATGACCTATTAATCATTCAGAAGTGCGTTATTTAATCTCCATGTATTTGTGACTTTTGTGTAGTTTTCCTTGCTTTTGACTTCTGGTTTCATTTCATTGTGATCTGGTATGATCCAAGGAATGATTTTGATTTTTTTTTTTTGTATTTGTTGAGGCAAGTTTTGTGGACTAAAATGTGGTCTATTTTAGAAAAGTTCCATGTGGTGCTGAGAAGAATGTATATTCTGCCTCTGTTAGATGGAATACTTTGTAGACATCTGTTAGAAACAGTTGGTCTATGGTGTCCATCATTTCTTTGTTGATTTTTTGTTTTGATGACTTGTCTTTTGAAGAGAGTAGGGTATTGAGGTCTCCTATAATTATTGTGTCTGGACCTATGTGCTCCTTTATTGCCAGTAATTTTGTTTTTATGAATTTAGGTGCTCCCGTGTTTGGTGCATAGATATTGACTAGCATTATGTCTTCTTGGTTGATTGTTCCCTTAATTAATATGGAGTGACCTTTTTTGTCTCTTCTGATTAGTTTGAGGTTGCAGTCAAGTTTGTTAGAAATTTGTGTAACTGCGTCGGACACGGTGGCGCACTCCTGTAATCCCAGCGGCTTGGGAGGTGGAGGCGGGAGGATCGCAAGTTCGAGACCAGAGGCAGTCTGTGTAATTTAGCGAGACCCTGTCTCAAAAAGTAAAAAATGGGCTGGGGGTGCAGCTCAGTGGTCCAGCACTTGCAGAGCATGCAAGTGCGAGGCCCTGGGTCCAATCCCTAGTACCGCAAAAAAAAAAAAAAATTTGTGTAACTACCCCTGCTTTTTTTGGTTTCCACATTCTTGGTATATTGTTTTCCAGCCTTTTATTTTCAGTTTATTTTGGTCCTTGTGGATGAGGTGAGTCTCTTGAATTCCACATATCAGGGGCTTTTGTTTTTTAATCCAGTTGACCAATCAGTGCCTTTTAAATGGGTTAAGACCAGTTACATTTAGAGTAATTATTGAGAGGAATTTGGTGTTCTGCATGGTTTTGTTGTCTCTCTATTGGGTTTGGATGTTGCTTGTTCTTTCCTTTGTCCTCTTTTCATGCTGGCGTTCTGCTGATTTATTAGATTAGAAATCCTTACTTCCTAATTAGCTTGTTTTGTTCATGCATTCCACTCATGTATTTTATTCATTCATGTGGTCTTGTATTTGGGTTTGTCTTTCTTCTTCTGTATGTAGTATTCCTTTAAATATCCTCTACAGTGCTGACTTGGTCTTCAAGAATTGCTTAAGCTTTTGTATATCATGTTGTTGTTGATGTTGTTAGGTGCCATCAAGTTATGTCTGACTCATAGTGACCCTCATAGGATTTTCAGTGGCTGATTGTGTCAGGATTGCCTTGGGAGTGGATTGCCACATCCTTCTCCCATTTTAGTGGAGCTGGGAATTGAACCCAGGACCTCAGAGACTGCAGAGCAGCGTTCTACCAACTGAGCTAAATGGAAAGTATTAATCTCTCTGTCTATTTTAAAGGCAAACTTCACTAGGTATAGTATTCTTGGTTGGCAATCATTTGTTTACAGGACTTAAAAAATGTCTGACCATGCTTTCTTTGCCTTTAGGGTTGATGTTGAGAAGTCAGCTGTTATTCTGATCGGTTTGCCTTTGTAAGTGATCTGATGTGTTTCTCTTGCAGCCTTTAAAATTGTTTCTTTGCTTTGTAGACTTAGTATTCCAACTATAATGTGATGTGGAGAAGATCTGTTCTGGTCTAATCTATTTGAAGTTCTGGATGCCTTTGTGGTTGGAGCATCTGTTTCTTCCCTTAGATTTGAGAAGTTTTCAGCTATTATTTCATTGAATAGATTTCTTATGCCTCTAGTTTTGGTTTCAGCTCCTTTTTGTACCCCCCTGTATTCATAGATTAAATCTCTTCAGTTTATCAAAGACCTCTTTAAAGTTTGGGCATATTGCTTCATCGTTTTGTCCTCATTGGTAAGTGAATAAGTAAGCTCTTCAACTTTTTCTTGTGTTTAATATTCTGTTTTCTGCTTCATCCAATCTGGATACATTGGCTTCTGCTGTCACTTTTATGGGCTTGACTGTGTTTTAGTTCCAGGATTTCTATTTGGTTCTTTTTCAGGATCTTGATTTCTTTGCTGAATTTTTCTCCTAAGTTAGATGCTTTTTTTTTGTCCAGTGCTTCAATTGCATTCTTCTGTTTGGTTGTGCTTTTAACATTCTTATTAGCAGACTTTTAAGTTCCTTTTTCTGGCATTTCCAGCATTTGGGTATCTTTAGTTTCATTTATTGAAGAATTATAGTCTTTAGGGGTATCTTCTTTATCTTGCTTTTACATATTTTGTATGGTTTTGTGTTGGATTTTGGCCATTCCTTAGTTTGGTTATTTCTGCTTGATATGTTTGGGGTTATCCCAAACATTATTTAATGCTTTTGAGATCTTAGTTGCCGGTATCACTTAGTATAGAAAGTGTTCTGCTGCTAAAATAGTAGCTTTGTCTGATCTCACCTTTATAATTATGTTTAATCTTGTTTGAGGCCAAGTACTCTTTAAGAATATATCTGTTAGGGTGATGGTTTTCTTTTCCCATTGGGGCACTTGGTACCATATTTCTGATGGCATTCTTGCTACTGTGCTGGTTGTTGTTTTTGTTTTGTTTTATTTTGTTTTGTTTTTATCTGCACTTGAGACTATTTACCTAACTCTTCACTCTTTTTTGTTTTTTTGTTTCTCTCTTTTCCTTTTTACTATTTCTCTCTATTCAGTATAAAATCTGTATGTTGATATTTTAGCTCTCCTGTATCACTGGGTCTTTTGGAGGGTGTTATCAATCCGCCATCTTGACCTGTCTCCCCCATTGCTAATTTTTAAGAAGTTAAAAATATGTTAATCACTTGTGTATTTCTTAATAGGTTTACTCAGTTATTCTGTTGCTTTCACTGTATTCAAGTCTTGAAGGGTGCCAGCCATAAATAGTGTACACAGAACACAAAAACTGAAACATAAATCTTTGTGATTTCACTGAAGGTCATGGTTGGAAATCCAAGCCCTCCAGATAGTAACTTTAGGTAATAGGAGGAAGTCACTGTACTGGAAAGTGATGTTTCTAGGGTTCTGAGGTTATGAAAGAGTGAAATTACAGCACAAGGTGGAAATTATTCTAAGAGACAGGGAAGTATGTGAGTGATTTCTCACAAAGGAGCTTTTGTCTGTGACATACCACCAGTGTATATCTAGATTCCTTCCTACAGTTCTGTTTTACAGTATCATTCTACCCATACCCACTACTCCATCTTGCTCCTTTTGTAAAAAATGAGGTCAAATTTATGTCCTCTGCATATGAGATAGATGTGGCTTATAAATCAGATTTTATAGCTGGATGGTAAATCTTGTCACTTTAAGTCCTGAGAATATGATTGCCTGTGAAATTTATGAGGTAGAAGAATATATTTTTCTCATATAAATCTGCCTAGCACCTTTGCCTGGAAATAACGTTTTGATCATATTATGTCCCCCACTCCCTTCCACTTCTTTCTCTTTCCCTAATTGAAGTTCATAGGTTTTGGAACTTCTGTAAATGCTGGAAATTAGTGATTAATATGTACTCAGACACTGGAATCAGACATAGACCTTGAGTTCAGATTAAAGTAGTCTTTTCTTTTTGGGTATGTTGACATGGAACAAATCCCTGTTTCCTTATCTCTGGTACTTGGGTTTTAATAACAACCAAGTCAGAGTTTTATTTTGTGTGTGGGGGGCGTGGGGGCCTTGGGGTACTATGGAGTTTAGCCCAGGGTCCCACATATGCTTTGCAAATGCTCTATCTCTAAGCTACACCACCGGCAGCCCATTTTTTACTTTTTTAAAATTTGAGACAGGCTCACTAAGTTATGCAGACTACCTCTAACTGTTCCTCCTCCCTCTGCCTTCCGAGTTGCTGGGATTACAGACATGCATCACTGCGTCTAGCTCGAGTCAGAGTTATTATGAGGACTTATAAGGACACATAGTTAAGTATTCAATAAAATATAGTTGTTAGAGTCTCTTATCACTTTGTGAAATTCTGTTATGTATAATATAAAGTCAAAATATAAATAGCTTATCTTTAAAAAAAATTCAGACTCCAATGGTCCATAAGGAACTATCAGAGAATTTTATACTTAAGGCAGAGAAGGATTTGTCTAGCATTCAGTATAATTTTATGTCTATGTGGATATGCTTTTGTAGATACATGTGTATCTATAGAGTAGTTAATATCTATATCTATACTGCATTAGGTTTTTGGAGGGTGAGGAATGGAGAAGGTTTAGATACACACTCCAAAAATACAGAACTTACATAATTAGGAGGCAAGAGGAGTAAAAGGGTGGAATTGATTTTTTTTTTTTTTTTTTTTTTTGTCCTGGGGGTTAAACTCAGGGCATTGTGCATGCTAGGCAAGTGGGCTACCACTGTGCTGCACCCCAGCCTTATAGTGTCGATGTATTATTTTGTTACCTGGATGCCAACTCTTTTTTTCTTTTTTTTTTTGTTTTTTTGAGACAGGGTCTTGCTCAGTGTAACCCAGACTGGCCTGGAACTACTTGTGTATCCTAGGCTAGCCTCAAACTTGTGATTCTCTTGCCTCAGTCTCCAGAGTGTTGCAATTAAAGGCATGTGCCACCACACCCGCCGAGATGCCAACATTTTATAAATCAGTTTATGTACTGAGAAAACTCAGTTAAGAAACCCTACTTATGGGCCGCGCGCGGTGGCGCACACCTGGAATCCCAGTGGCTTGGGAGGTGGAGGCGGGAGGATCGCAAGTTTGAGACCAGAGGCAGTCTGCGTAATTTAGCGAGACCCTGTCTCAAAAAACTAAAAAAACAGACTGAGGGTGCGGCTCAGTGGTCCAGCACTTGCAGAGCATGCAGGTGCGAGGCCCTGGGTTCAACCCCCAGTACCACAAAAAAAAAAAAAAAAAAAAAAAGAAGCCCTACTTATGAATTCATTTTTAAGCTAAAACTTTCTTTAAGAAACTTCCTTTTTTCTTAGAAATTCTGATTTTTCTGAGATTATAGCAGTGTTTTCTAAGGGAAATGCCAATTTCATAGGGGTAAAATGTTATACTTGGTTGTCTGAATAGTTCAAAATCAAAGTGCTGCTTCAAGTAAAAGAGGCACATCTTTTTTTTTAATATTCAGAGAAGTTAAGGCCGTTACTATAAGGGTTTGAACTCGTACTTCAGTGATTTTTCACTAAATCCCATGCTCAGGATGTTATATTGTTTGGAGAAGGCTGTCTACGAAGAGGAAGTGAATTTTAAGTTTCATTCTAGTGTTTTTAAAATTTATTTCTAAAAACAAGCAATACATGAACATAGTACAAAATTCCAAACATACTATAATATGTTGTTATTGTTAGGTGCTGTCGACTCGGTATCTGACTCATACTGACCCAACATGCAATAGGTGGAACACTACTCTTACGCTTCTCTGCTATTTGTAGGGTTTTCAATGGCTGATTGTTTTTGGGGAGAGTGGATTGCTGAGTCCTTTTCCCAAGCATACAGCACCCAGTGTTCCCAGATGGTCTCCCATCTAAGCACTAACCAAGCTCAACCCTACTTAGTCTCTGAGATCTGACAGGATTAGATGCCACAGTGGTAAGGCTGCAAGCCTAGTATAATATAGCATCAACAAATAGAGAACTGGTGTTCTCTAGCCACCCAGTTGTCTTGAAGTCAGTTCTTTTCTTCATGTACCACAGATTCAATGTGACTGACTTATTTTCAGTTTTCCATTTGAGTGAGAGAACATGGCTTATTGACCAGGAGAATGTGAAGTACTCCCTCTTAGGTCTGCCTCAGGATGTTTCTGGAAACATAATAGTCTGAAAGTGAAGAGGTGGAATGGAAGGAACCTCAGAAGAGTTTTAGAGTGGAAATTGCCTGTGTAAGCACTAGAATTTACACTTCATCGGCTGCGTTATATGCTCAGTTTAATTTCCAGTTGCCTATGATAACAGGATTCTAATTTTTCATTCTGTTTAGCATTGTTCTATTCTCTTTCTGTGCTGTCCATTGTTCTTTTTAGTTGCCCCAATTTCCATCATTTCTTCTTCTACATTTCCTATTCCCAGACCTTATTTTTAACTTTAAACACACACACACACACACACACACACACACACACACACACACACGCACGCACACACACACACACACAGAAAGAGAGAGAGTTTCACTGACAGAAGTGGTAATTATGGTAGGCTTATTTTAGATATCTGGTAACCAAGATTGGGCATGTGTTGGGAGCAAAAGATCAAAATAAGGATTTGATCTTCCTATATAACATTTTATTTTTTATTCTAAAATAAGGTTGATCAAGTGTACTGTGCATGGGAAATAAAGTGTCTTTTCCCTGTATAGGAACTAGATGGAAGGTATTACTGTTTTACTTTTTATGCCTTTTTGTTGTTGTTAGGTGCTGTCAAGTCGGTATCCAACTCATAGCGACCCTACATACAGCAGGCAAAACAGTATTGTCAGTGCTTTTCTGCAATTCATAGGGTTTTCAATGGCAGATTGTTTTTTGGGAGTGGGTTGCCAGATCCTTCTCCCAAGCCTACATCACCTGGTGTTCCCGGGCAGTCTCCCATCAGAGTACTAACCAGGCCCGACCCTGCTTAGCTTTCTAAGATCTGACAGGATCAGATTCCATAGTGGTACGGTTGCCTTTTAATTTTCACTAAATCTCATGCTTTTTGGTGATGGAGTTGTTGTTATTGTTGTTGTTGTTATTGTTGTTGTTGTTGTTAGGTGCTGTCGAGTCAAGTCCAACTCATAGCAACCCTATGTACAGCAGATCAAAACACTTCCCGATTCTGTGCCAGGAACATGATCTTATTTATGTGTAAGCCCATTGTTGCAGACACTGTGTCAAGCCATCTGGTGGAGGGTTTTCCTTTTTTTCGCTAACCTACCAGTCTCCCAAACATGATGCCTTTCTCCAGGGATTGGTCTCTCCTGACTGCATGTCCAAAATGTGTAACATGCAGTCTAGCCATCCTTGCTTCCAGTGAGCACTGTGGTTGCACTTCTTCTAGGACAGATCTGTTGGTTCTCTTAGTAGTCCAGGGTATATTCAATATTTGTCTCCAGCACCATAATTCAAAAGCATCAATTCTTCTCCTGTCTTCCTTGTTCAGTGTCCAGCTTTCACAACTATATGATGTGACTGAAAATACCATGGCATGAGTCAGGCACAGCCTCATCTGCAATGTGACATCTTTACTTTTCAATACTCTAAAGAGATCTTTTGCCACAGCTTTTCCCAGGGCAATGCGTCTTTTGATTTCTTGACTACTGCTTCCACAGATGTTGATTATAGAGCCAAGCAAAGCAGAATCATGGACAACCTCAATCTTTTCTCCGTTTATTGTTAAGTTGCATACTGACCTAGTCATAAGGATTTTTGTTTTGTTGATGTTTAGTCACAACCCAGACTGAAAGCTATGGTCTTTGATCTTCATCAGTAAATGTTTTAAATCCTCTTCACTTTCAGCAAGCAAAGTTGTGTCATTGCACAATGCAGGTTGTTAAGGAGTCCTCCTCCAGTCCTGATGCCCCATTCTTCCTCATAAAGTCCAGCTTTTTAGATTATTTGCTCAGTATATATATTGAAGAGATAGGGTGAAAGTATACAGCCCTGACACACACTTTCTCAACTTAAAACCAGGCAGTGTTTCCTTGTTCTATTTGAACAACTGCCTCCTGGTTCATGTACAGATTCCTTATGAGTACAGTTAGGTGCTCTGGTATTCCCATTTTCCAAAGTGTTGTCCATAATTTGTTGTGATCCACACAGTCAAATGCCTTTGCATAGTCAATAAAACATAGACATCTTGCTGATATTCTCTGCTTTCAGTTAATATCCACCTGACATCAGCAATGATGTCCCTGGTTCCCCACCCTCTTTTGAAACTGGCTTGATTTTCTGGCAGTTCCCTGTCCATATACTGCAGTCACTTTTGAATAATCTTTAGTAAAATTTTGTTTGTGTGTGATATTAATGATATTGTCCAATAGTTTTCACATTCAGTTGGATCCCTTCCAGTCAGTTGGGCAGATAGCTGTTTTCCAAATCTGTTGGGATAAACGTGTTAACACCTCCAATGCTGCATCTGTTTGTTGAAACATCTCTATTGGTATTCCATCAATTCCTGAAGCATTGTGTTTCACCAGTTCTTTCGAGGCGGCTTCCACTGTGTCCTGTAATACCATTGGTTCCTCTTCATATGCAACCTCTTGAAATGATTGGTCATCTACGAATTCTTTTTTGTATAAGGCCTCTGTGTATTCCTTCCATCTTCTTTTGATGCTTCCTGCATCATTTAATATTTTCCTTATAGAATCTTTCACTATTGCCACTCAAGGCTTGAATTTTTTCTTCACTTCCTTAAGCTTGAGAAACACAGAGTGTGTTGTACCCTTTTGGTTTTCTGCCTCCAGCTCTTTGTACATGTCATTATAATATTTGTTTTTGTCTTCTCAAGCTGCCTTCTTGTGTGTGTGTGTGTGTGTGTGTGTGTGTGTGTGTGGTACTGGGGGTTGAACCTAGGGCCTTGCGCTTGCATGCTCTGCAAGTGCTGAACCACTGAGCTGCAGCCCCAGCCCATTTTAAGACAGGGTCTCGCTAAGTTACATAGACTGCCTCTGGTCTCCAACTTTCAATCCTCCTGCCTCCGTCTCCCAAACTGCTGGGATTACAGGTGTGCCCTAGCACACCCGTCTCAAGCTGCCTTTTGAAATCTTCTGTTTAGTTCCTTAACATTATCTTGTCTTCCTTTTACCTTAGCTGCACAAAGTTTGAGGGCAAGTTCCAGCTCTCTTTGACATGTAATTTGGTCTTTTCTTTTCTTTTTTTGTCATGTTAATAACCTTTTGCTTTCCTCTTGAAGATACTGTTGATGTCATGCCACAATTCATCTGGTCTCCTATCATTTGTGTCTAATCCATTAAACCTGTTCTTGATGTGGTCTCTGAACTCAGGTGGAATATACTCAAGGTCATACCTTGACTCTCATACACTTGTTCTAATTTTCTTCAGCTTCAGTTTGAATGTGCATATGAGAAATTGGTGGTCCGATCCACAATCAGCACCTGGTCTTGTTCTGACATTTGATATAGAGCTTTTCCATCGTCTCTTTCCACATATGTAGTCAGTTTGGTTCCTGTATGTTCCATCTGGTGAAGTCCATGTGTATAGTCGCTGTTTATGTTGGTGAAAAAAATGTGTTTTTATGATAAGGTTAGCAAACAAAACTAAGGAAGAAAAGAACCTCATATATATTACCATCCAGTAGGTCTATTTTTTTCTTTTTCCTGTCTTGCTGTGTGGAACCCAGGCCTCACACATGCTAGGTACCTGCTGTATCACTGAGCAGCACTGTCAGCCCTTTTTTTACTTTTTATTTTGAGACAAGGTCTTACTGTGTTACACAGGCTGTCCCTGGCCTCAAACTCATGATCCTTTTGCCTCAGTCTCTTGAATTTCTGGGATTACAGGTGTGTGCTGTGGCACCCAGCTCTGCATTAGGTCTCAATTTGTCTTCATAACAATAAATATAATCATACTTACCAAATGAGTCTTTGATTTTTTTTTCAGAATCTTGTTCTGATCACCAAAGTACAATTTGAAATAATTCTCTTTCTGCCTTATTTTTTACATAGTAATGGATACTACCATTTTTTGTGCTATTTCTTAAATCCTATTCTCTAGACATTTATCTTCTATGGTTATTCTAATCATGTACTAGAATAATCTGCAGGCTACCTAGATAATGTGGATACTAAAGCCCATAGCTACATTGTAGCTATTATGTTTCTTCTGCTAACAAAAGGATAATTACAAAACTCAGTTTCTCAAGCTTTTAGCAAGGAGCTTTAGTAAGAAGTTACTATGGGTTTACTTTTTTGAGAATCTTAATGTGTGTATGTTTAAAACTGCTAAAGCTGGCTATTTCTTGTCACATCTCATTCATACTAATGGAATGTTTATATTCAGCTTCAACTTGCTAATCTTTAGTAACAGCTGGACTGTTCCTGCAAAACATGTTTTAAAACTCACTTGTACCTGACACAAGGCTCTGAGTTCTAGCTCCAGCACTGCTAAAACAAACTAATAAACCAAAAACATACCTCATTTATACTGGGCTAATGTATAGTATTTTTATGTTTCTGTTTGTTTTCAAGTGTTTGCTTAATTTTTAAATAATTTTAAACATTCATGGGATGTAGATTTGTCAGTTATGTTAGAAATAATTTGTAATTTTGATAAAGAATGTTGACTTTTCTTCTTGCAGCTACATGGATTCCCAGATCTGTGAGTCAGGATATAAGTGTATTTCTTATCTACAGCAGCAATTTCTCATTGACCATATTGTCTGAAAGAAGGATATATTTGAAATGTAATTTATCATTGTCCCTACAGTTTCATTGAACTGCTGGTGATTATTGAATGTATCCCAGTTTTAGAATTGTAATGTGAAAAATTGTACAACTTATACTTGATGATTGATGGTAATATAAACAGGTTAAATTTGCACAAGACTGTCAAAATCACTTTTACATAGGCCATCTCATTTTATCCTCAAACTAAAACTAACCTATGAGGTAGATTAAATAATTGCTAGTTTTCAGATGGGTAGGGGTTTAGCTCAGATGACAGAGTGCTGCTCCACACTTTCTGAAGATCCAGGTTCAGTCCCGCAAAAATGAGAGGACATGATGATACATTCCTGAATTAATCCTTAAAACAGTCAGCTGTTGAAAACCCTACGTGGGTCGCTCTGAGGCAGAGCCAACTCTGCAGCACCTAACAACAACAGTTTTCAGATGAGGAAACTGGATTTCACCGAGATTGTATGTTCTTTTAGCATTGTATACTAGTGAACTAGAGTCTCAGGCTCACATATTCTTACGCCAGGGTGTATGATGTGATTGACAGTGTCATCTCCTTCTTATACATATATATTTATAAAATTAACAGTGTCATCTCCTTATACATATATATTTATAAAATTATTTGACCTAGATATTTCTCTGTTACTTAACATATATATTGATTTTCTTTTCTTTCTTTATCCTTTTTTAATTTTTATTTATTTTATTTTGTTTTATTTATTTTTGCAGTACTTACAGGTTGAAATCAGGGCCTTGCACATATTTTGAAAGTTTTCTACCACTGGGCTGCACCCCCACACCATTTTTTAGTTTTTATGTTGATTCAGGGTCTCACTAAGGTATGCAGGCTGCCTCTGGCCTCAAACCTGTGATCCTTGTACCTCTGCCTCCCCAGTTGCTGGGATTATGGGCATGAGCCACTGTGCCCAGCAACATATATATTACTTATTTAGACTGCACTTTTTAATTGTTGTTCATATGTCTTGAGTACTATTAGAATGGTTAGTTATGTTTTAATAGTAAATCAGCTGTGATTGCTAATTTACGAATTGCTTTAATTCTGGGCTGCCTGACTACTGGGAAGCTATCATTGGTGGCTTGATGTATGTTTTGAAAGCAGTTTATCTGTTTCCCTCTGATTGGATAAAATGTTCAGGAATGATTATTAGTTGAGATCTGTGAAGTGATCCTGCATAGCTTGATTAAGCATTTGATGGTCTTTCTGTTTTGGGTACATCAAGGTCATACTCTTTCTTTCCCAGGTGGTGGCCAATGCTGTAGCAGCGTTGTCTGAAATCAGTGAGTCTCACCCAAACAGCAACTTACTTGATCTGAACCCACAGAATATTAACAAGCTGCTGACAGCCCTGAATGAGTGCACCGAATGGGGCCAGATTTTCATCCTGGACTGCCTGTCTAATTACAACCCTAAAGATGACCGGGAAGCTCAGAGGTCAGTCTGTTTTCCTGTATAGTATCTGATAGTATCACCTGATTCAGTAAATTCTAGTGTTTGTTGTTAGAATAAGAGTCTGTCAGATGGAGAAAAGTCAATGGATTGTGGTGTAGACGTTGCTATACCCAAGATATTTTCTCACTGGGTTTAGGAACACTATAGGTAGTGGGGGCTGGGATTTAGCTCAGTTGATAGAGCTCAGCTCTGCAGCCTCTGAGGTCCTGAGTTCAATTCCCAGCACCGCAAAAATGGAAGAAGTCCATGGCAGTCCATTCCCGAAGCAATCCTGAAACAGCCATTGAAAACCTATGAGGCTTGCTATGAGTCGGACACAACTTGACCGCACCTAACAAAATAGGTAGTAGAATAAACCAGGCAAAAAACAGCAGTTTCTAAGAAATACGTGTTTCTCATTTCTTGTGTGAATGGTACAGTTACCTTTGTTAAAATCTCCCTCATCATTGTCACCTGTCTTCCAGTTTCTGGGCATTTGGTAAACTGGTAAACAAAGGTTATTGATTGTCTCTGTAGTGACACACTGTTTGTGCTATTAGATACATAGTAAGTGGCTTCATACTAATTACTGGGCTGAACAATACCTGTAATTTAGTACTTGAGAAAGTATGTTAAAGTCAGCAAAATATATGCTGCTTCCCAATTTATATAGAAATCATATCAGTTTGAATTTGGAGATTTTGGAAGTCATGTCTAAATTGTTCTGCTTAGCTCTTTACTACCTTAGTAGTGAGTTAGTTTTTTTTAAACTATGAAATTTACTACTAAGTTTCATCTACCCATATATACATTATAGATTACAAAGTTGGAGTTAGCACCAATTTTTGTTGAGCATTTTGTGTTGTTGTTAGGTGCCATCAAGTCAGTGTTTGACTCATAGCAACCCTATATACAACAGGCAAAATACTATAGTCAGTGCTTCTCTGCTGTTCATAGGGATTTCAATGGCAGATTGATTTTTGGGAGTGGATTGCCAGGTCCTTCTCCAAGCCTATAGTATCTGGTGTTCCCAGGCAGTCTCCCATCCAAGTACTAACCAGGCCTGGCCCTGCTTAGCTTCCAAGATCTGACAGGATCAGACGCCACAGTGCTATGGCTGCAGGCTGAGCATTGTGTAAATATCCATAAAGTATTTCTGAAGAAATGTTGGCTCCTCTTTAAAATTGACATATTTTAATGATGGTGGATAAGAACCTTTCTTGCCTGGCTGAAGCTGATTTCCAAGCTACTAGAATATAAGTGGGCTGAGGTTTAGCTCAGCTAATAGAGAGTTGCTCTGCACTCTCTGAGGACCTGGGTTAGATTGTCAGCACTGCAAAAATGGGAGAAGGATGTGGCAATAGCCTCACAAAGCAATCTTGAAACAACAAGTTGATAAACCTTTGAGGGTCACTATGAGTCGGAGCTGACTTGATGGCACCTAACAACAAGAATATAAATGCTCTTCCCTTGTCTAGGAAGTTATTCCCTCTGGACTTAACTAAAGCCCCTGATAGTTTCTTTCCATCATTGAAAGTACAAATATATTCTGGAAAGAACTTTACCTAGAATTTTATTTTCTCTTGGTTGTTGACATTACACTCATTCATTCATTCGTACAAATATATTCTGGAAAGAAGTTTACCTAGAATTTTATTTTCTCTTGGTTGTTGACATTACACTCATTCATTCATTCATTCATTCAATCACTGAGTAAATATTTCTTAAGCCTGTGGGGTGGACCAGGCACTGTTCTAGGCCCTGAGAATATAGCAGTGGACAGAAAAAAATCATGGTCCTTTTGGAGCACTTATTCTGAGGGATGGGAGTAGAAGAATACATATAATATGTGTATTCATTATAATATATAATATGTCAGATGGTAAATGCTAACAAAGATAAGGTAAGGAAGAGATCTGAGAAATGTTGGGTATGTATGGGTGAGGGATTGTACTTTTAGAAAAGGGTAGTTGGGGAAGCCCTCACTGAAAAGATAGTATTTGCATAAAAACCTGAAGATCAGGAGTCAGCCAAGTAGATATAAGAAGAAGAGAGCAACACAGCCTACTTATCTTTATCCTTAATATAATAAGTAGCTATTTATGTTACCTAAGAGCTCTCAAAATTAGGTCAGTTTCAGAGATCACTGCATGTATAATTAAATATCTAAGATTTCATGAAGTATCTAAGCAGAGGTGCCAGAGGCTAGGGAAAAGGAGAAGTTGAGAGAATATTGGAATGGTGTTCTGATACTTAAAACAACAAAAAATAAAATCAAAAAGCACATTTTAAAAGCTTCCTTTATTATTCTTAAAATAGGAGGTTGGGTAGTTTTTCTTGCCAACCCGTTTCCTGTATCTTACAGTGAAACCTTAAGGCACAGGTGGGTTGATATCTCTCATGATGAAATAACTCTGAGAATGCTTAATTTGACTTCTGTAGGTTGAATAGAAATGGGCTGTGAGGCAGGGAGCCCTAACATAGTATGGGGATGCAAAGAGGACTATAAAATGAAAAGGTAACTAGTGTGAGCTCTAGTGTGCAGGGTATTGTTTAGTTTCCTTCCAGTTTGAATATCCCCTATTGTTGCTTTCCTAAAGTCTTAGGATGTCCCTGCTCTACCTATAGTTTGCTGGGCATGAGGCTTCTGCAGTGTTGGATCCCAGTTTGTCCTAAGCATGGACCTTTGACTTTCCTAACTGATTCTTTAATTTCTTGGTACTTGGGCCATGGCATGGGACTCTGAAACATTACCTTATAGAATAAATTGAGCAAAGCAATTATAATCCAAGATGTTAATTTTCCTTTTCTATCCCCAGCATCTGTGAACGGGTTACTCCTCGGCTATCCCATGCCAATTCAGCAGTGGTGCTTTCAGCGGTAAAAGTCCTGATGAAATTTCTAGAGTTGTTACCAAAAGACTCTGACTACTATAATATGCTGTTGAAGAAGTTAGCTCCTCCACTTGTCACCCTGCTGTCTGGGGAGCCAGAAGTGCAGTATGTCGCCCTGAGGAACATCAACCTAATTGTCCAGAAAAGGTTAGGAAATAATGAACTGGTGATAAAAGCACTTGTAATTTTGAATTAAGTTTAATAATATAAATGGTCAATAGACGAGGCATGAAAATGAAAATGTTATACAGTAGAGCAACTTACCCAGGATCTTACATTTGTTATCAGTGTGTTGCTACAGTAAATGCCTGGTATTTCTTTCTAGTCCAGTGTTTTCTGAAGTGTTTCTTTCTAATGTACCATTTAGTAGCTGTTTGATATGGTTCAGACTGTAGTTTAGAACTAGATTATTCTTCCAGCAGTTCTTCATGGCAACATGTACCTGATACTTAACAAGGATAAAAATAATCTGCCAGATGGAACTGATTGGAGTAGAGGGGCTGGGGATGTAGTCCAGTGGTAGAGCACTTGCCTAGAATCTATATTGCACTGGGCTTAATCCCCAGTGTGGGGATTGGGGAAGAGAAAGAAAGGAAAACAATAGGAGTATACAGAAAGTTTGTGAGTTTTTTTCTAGAGGGAGAAGGAGGAGGATAGTGAGGCTCTGATTACATATTAATACAAACTCAGGAGGATATAGCAGTAAATACATACCTTCACTTCCCTTTCTTATGTTTCTATTTACCACAGGCCTGAAATCTTGAAGCAGGAAATCAAAGTCTTCTTTGTGAAGTACAATGATCCTATCTATGTTAAACTAGAGAAGTTGGACATCATGATTCGTCTGGCATCCCAAGCCAACATTGCTCAGGTCAGGTTTTAAGCAGTCTAAGTTTTGTGATTACTTAGAGCTTAAGATCTGCCCTTTGGAAGAAGTGAGGCCATGAGATTGCTATTTGAGAATCCTTAATGATTACCCACTTGTATATTTGACAGGTTCTGGCAGAACTGAAGGAATATGCCACTGAGGTGGATGTTGACTTTGTCCGCAAAGCTGTGCGGGCCATTGGACGATGTGCCATTAAGGTGGAGGTAAGTGTTCAGTGCCTGCAGCTGTACCATTGTGGCATCCAATCCTGTCAGATCTCAGAAGCTAAGCACAGTTGAGCCTGGTTAGTACTTGGATGGGAGACTACCTGAGAACACCAAGTGCTGTAGGCTTGGGAGAAGGACCAAGCAAACCACTCCCAAAAGGCAACCATCTGTTGAAAACCCTATGAATAGCAGAGAAGCTATTCTGTTAATACTGTTTTGCCTGTTGTATGTAGGGTTGCCATGAGTCGGACACTGACTCAACAACACCTAACAACAACAACAATACATAGGCATATTTTTTGACAAAAATGAGATCATGCCATGGGTGTTATTTACTTTTTAAATGTACTTGTTCGGTGTGGATTTTTTTTTTCTTTTTTTGTGGTACTGGGGGTTTGAACCCAGGGCTTCACACATGCTTTACCAGTGCTCTACTTTTGAACTGCAAAACCAGCCCATTTTTGACTTCTTTTTATTTTGAGACAAGATTTTGCTAAGTTATGCAGGCTGCCTCTGGCCTTAAACTTGTGATCCTCCTGCCTCCCCCTCCTGAGTTACTGGGATTATAGGAGTGCACAACCACACCAAACCTGTCCACCTTTTTATACTTGCTGTATCAGGGACATATTTCCATGTTACTAATAAAATCTTATATCACTTTTAATTTTTTATTTCATTTATAAACATAATATACATTTGCTTCATGATTTATTTAGCCTTTCCCTTATTGTGGGACCTGAAAATTATTTTTATTCTTTTCCCAAATAATAATACAAAGGAGGATTTATGCTAGGATTACAGGCATGTACCACCACATCCAACTCAAGATATTTTTAATCAATCAGGAAATAATTTTTGGTGAAAGAGTTGGGTTGGTGGATCAAATATCAGAACAAATCACCTTTTGCTTGCTATTATGAAATGTCATCTTTATTATACACTGAATTTTATGTTTGTATTCATTTCTAGACTTTTTAATATATAGTGATTAGATGTTTACTCTTTGCTCCTTTCCCATACTGCTTTAATGGAACTTTTTAAAAAATCAAAAGCAATATGGTTGAGATGAGAACTTCCCGGAAAAATAGTATCACAGACATAAATGTTCTTCAGGCATGGATGCATCATGAGAAATAGCCTTTTGTTTGTCTTTACTGTAATAATAATACTAAGCCTTCATTAATTTGTATTACCTTAGCTAGCATTCGCCTGCAGGTGTAGCACTATGGCATCCAATCTTATCAGATCTCGGAAGCTAAGTGGGGTTGGGCCTGGTTAGCATTTGGATGGGATACCACCTGGGAACACTAGGTGCTATAGGCGTGAGAAAAGGACCCACTCCCCCAAAACAGTCTACCATTGAAAACCCTATGAATAGCAGAGAAGCAGTAACGATACTGTTTTGCCTGTTGTACGGAGGGGTTGCTATGAGTTGGACACCAACTCAATAGCACCTAACAACAACAACAATATAGCATTTATTTGTATTACCTAATTTATGATGGTGCTGGGATTTAGCTCAGTGGGTAGAGCGCTGCGCTGCAGTCTCTGAGGCCCCAAGTTCAATTCCCAGCACCGCAAAAATGGGAGAAGGGCCTGGCAATCCACTCCCAAGGCAATCCTGAAACACTCAGCCATTGAAAACCCTATGAGGGTCGCTATGAGTTGGATATGGATTCGACGGCACCTAACAACAACAACAACAACAATTTATGATGATTCAATCCTTACAACAGCCTATATCCTACATGCTTTATAATATATCATAACATACATTTAAATTTTTCAACAGGAATTACTAACTGAAATTTAATAGAATAAGAAAATAAGTAGAATCTATAAATGGACATAAAAAATTGCAGAATCATTTCATCATGCAACCAAATCGTTGTATATATGACCTCATATAAGTGACCTAAAGATGCAGTTTTATTTTATTAAAATATTACTTGGGGTGGTTTAAATAATTATAGTATGTATAAAAGGTTTTATTAAAGAAATTTTCTGTTCCTGTTTTATCTCTTCCTTTTCCCTTCCCCCTTAGGGGCATTGAGTACTATTGTATTTTTATGCAAATCCCAGATACCATCTCAAAGGAATAGTCTAGTGTATATATCTAATAGATAAGATCCTTTAAAACTGTATATATTTAACAATACTGTTGTCATACTCTAACAATAAATCTTAATCTCATTGAATACTCAGTCCAAGTTTAATTTCCCCTACTTATTATCAGAGTGTTTTTTACAGTTGGCTTACTCAAATCAAATTCTAAATAAGGTGTACACATTGCATTTGGTTAATATGTCTCTTAGTTCTTCCTCACTTATTTTGGTGCCGCTTATTTAAGGTTATTAGGCTTATTGTACTTTCCTAGAGACTGGATTTGACTAGTAATACTGTTTATCTCATTCTCCTGTCCTCTTTAGGTGATTAAATCTGGTTGCTTGGTAATATTGATGTTCATAGGTTGTCTACTTCCTATTGTATTTTAGCTGTTGTTGTTGTTAGGTGCTGAGGAGGAGTCGTGTCCAACTCGCAGTGACCCTTATAGGGTTTTCAATGGCTGATTGTTTTGGGATTGCCTCGGGGGTGGATTGCCACATCCTTCTCCCATTTTTGTGGTGATAAGAATCAAACTTGGGACCTTAGAGACTGCAGAGTGTCGCTCTACCAACTGAGCTAAATCCCAGCCCCTTGTATCTTAGCAGGAGGCATGTAATGGGGTAACCCATTGGTTTTTAGACTTTCTCACAGAATTCTCTCCTTTTAGAAAACTGTCACTTGTAATGTCAATATATTCGTTTTATTACTTTGTATTCTTCCATGTTCTCTTCATTAGTGAAAGATTAATGGATTAAACCCTATTTTATAGATGAATTATAGGCTATAACCATAGTTTATGTAAGGCCGTAGACTTGAAGTTACTTAGCCATATATTGTCTAGTAGTTCTTAGAACTTTTTGGATTACAGGTAACTTTGAAAGTAAAATGAAAGCTGTGGGAAGTTTGTCTCTGGAAAGTATGTTTGTATGTTCAAAATTTGACACTTCATTTCAGGAGGCTTAAAGACAGCCCTGTGCTGTCTTGACTTAAAGTACAATTACAGACCTCCTACTTTGGCTTATTCTTTCCTCCTACCCTTGCTTATTCTTTCTTATTTTTATTTCCCCAGCTCTCCAGAATGACCTTTTTCATGTAAAATTGGGTCATCTGGGGCTGGGGCTGTAGCTCAATGGTTGAGCACTTGCCCAGCATGCATAAGTCCCTGGGTTTAATCCCCAGCACTACAAAAAACATACAACAATGAAACTGAATCATCTGTAAATATATATTGTAATGAGTAAAGTTTGGCAGGGAGAAGGATCCAGCAACCCACTCCCAAAAATCAATTGAAAACCCTATGATTAGCAGAGAAGCACTGACAATAGCGTTTTCGCCTGTTAAACATAGGGTCACTATGAATCAGATACCAACTCAATGGCATGTAACAACAACAACAACATCAACAACAACAACAAAGTTTGGCATATATTTAGAACTTCTAATGTAAATATACCTCAGCTAGCCCAGCCTCTAGTATTGTTGCTAATTGCCATTGAGTTGGGGCCACTCATAGCAACCCTATGTACAACAGAACAAAACACTACCTGACACTGTGCCATGCCTGGCACGGTTGTCAGTGCTTCTCTGCTATACATAGGGTTTTCAATGGCTGATTGTTTCCAGAGTGGGCTGTCAGGTCCTTTTCCCTAATGGTATTCCCAGGAAGTCTCCCATCCAAGTACTAACCAGGCTCTACCCTGCTTAGCTTCTGAGATCTGACAAGATTGGTCAAAATAAGTACCTGTTCATTTAGTTTAGTCATTGCACCTGTATGTTTCTTTCTTTTTTTTTTTTTTTTTAAATGTTCAAATAGTAGTATTAGGTAGATCACCTGACTTCTCATTTTTTATGTTCCTCTTCCTAGCAATCTGCAGAGCGCTGTGTAAGCACATTGCTTGATCTAATCCAGACCAAAGTAAATTATGTGGTCCAGGAGGCAATTGTTGTCATCAGAGACATCTTCCGCAAATATCCCAACAAGTATGTCCAGATTCTTTAAGTCTTTTAGGAAATGTATAAGTAATGCACTTTGAAATTGACTAGGTAAGAATTATTATTAATGTAACTGGTCATAATAGGATACTTTATTAAATATCAGAAATACACAAAGTGGTTAGCTAACAGAGACCAAAACCTGAGTTTTCATTCTGTGTTATTACTTTTAGAAGAACTGAAGCCCTGCCTTAATATGCTTGCCTTAATATGCACCGTTACATATCAGATCCTTTGATGGCAAAGTTACAATTAAATACGAATCTTATATATTCCAGGTTGTCTGTTCTCAGTTTATGCCTGTTATCTAGATATAATAAGTGATTATGTACTTTTTCTTCTAAGAAATATTTCACTTTGAAAACTGAGCACCATATCACACACCTGTATTCCTAGCTGAGGCAGGATGATTAAAGGCCAGAAGCAGCGTATGCAATTTAGCCAGACCCTGTCTCAAAATAAAAACATTTTAAAAGGGATTGGGGGTGCAGCTCAGTGGTAGAGCACATGCTGAGTATGCACAAGGCCCTGGGTTCAACTGTGCAGTACTGTAAAACAAAGTCTCCGTTTGAATGATAAGTCCTATGGCCATTCTACCTTGAAAACCGAGAATGTAACAGCTGTACCTTTCATTCTGCATGTGAATTCTGCTTTGTGGAATATTATAGAACATAAATAATAATAAATTACCAGTCTCTGGACTTCTCTGGCCTTTTCTAAGGTACTGTAGCAGCTACCATACAGATAGACAAAATCTACTTTTTCACTTTACTGATTTTTCAGATTGAGCCCTCATGGTTTATAAGCCAAAAGTACTTTCTATGTTTGATTCCAAAAGCAAACAATTATGAATGCTGAGAAGGTAAAATAAGAACAGGTCATGTGAATATTCCAAATCTCATTCTGCCTCATAATTGGAAAGCTATCTTGTGCTAAGGGGCTGGGATTTAGTTCAGTTGGTAGTCTCTGCAGTCTCTGAGGCACTGGGTTCAATCCCCAGCACTGCAAGAAAGGGAGAAGGACATGGGAATCCACTCCTGAGGCAATCCTGAAACAATCAGGCACTGAAAACCCTATGAGGATCACTATGAGTCTGAGCTGACTGGATGGCATCTAACAACAACATCTTGTGCTAAAGCTTTTGATTAGTCTTTAAAGATAGTGTTAAATGAAATGACTTTCAATGAGATAGTTTAGTGATAGGCTCAAGAATAAATATTTTGGCAAGGTAATGGTTTATTTGTTGTTAGGTGCTGTCAAGTCGGATCTTACTCATAGCAACCCTATGTACAACAGAATGAAACACTCCCCCATGCTGTGCCATGCCTGGAACCATTGTCAGTGCTTCTCTGCTATTCATAGGGTTGATGGCAGATTGTTTTGGGAGTGGATTGCCAGTTCTTTTCCCTAATGTGTGTGTGTGTGTGTGTGTGTGTGTGTGTAGGGGTGTGTGTGTGTATACAAAATTAATTTTAGAAACGGTATATTTGGAAAGGGGATCATATAGAAAAAAGGGTCAAATTTCTAAACCTTTTGATTAAATTGGAGATATGTATCTAAGTATAATTGATAGAGAAATGCATCTGGTTTGTATTAAGAAATTATGACAGTTTACTTTTAAGAAAGCATCTAAAGCCTGGTTTATTTAGTGGAAGTAGGGCAGACAATTAAGAGTTCAACTCAGTTGTCCACATTTCATTTATTAAGCAGTGTCATTCCAGTGTTTAAAATCAGCCAAGGAGATTAATTCAATATGGTAAACAAGAAGAAGCCATAGATCTGTAAAAATAAAAAATATTCAAATACTTGTTGCTTAGTAGAAACAAGTCATTGGTGTGAGTGCATTAGAGAAAAAGAACATAAAGATCTCTTTTATTAATAAAGAGATTGATGCAGTAAGGGACAAAGATATTGTTTCTAGTCTGGACATGGTTGTTTTCTAACTTCATTTTTCTAAAAATAAAGTGGTATTTCTGTTCTTTTCTATGAAGGTAAAATGGCATAATAAGAAAATTCTCTTACCTAGTTAAAAGAAGGAATGTTAGAGACACAAGATGGTAGTATTATCTTATACCACAAGTTCATTTTTTTTTCCTGTGAAAAGACTACCTGATGAATTTTTATAAAGGCCTAGCATCTCGTTATTAAAACATAATTCAAGGAAAATTTAAGACATTTACAAACTCCTGACTTATAGCATATATATTATTGTGGTTCTTGTTGTTAGATGCCATCGAATTGGTGTCTGACTCATAGTGACCCTACGTACAATAGGCAAAACACTATTGTTAGTGCTTCTCTGCTATTCATAGGGTTTTCAATGGCTGATTGTTTTGGGGGAGTGGGTTGCTGGGTCCTTCTCCTAACCCTACAGCATTTGGTGTTCCCAGGCAGTCTCGCATCCAAATACTAACCAAGTCTGACCCTGCTCAGTTTCTGAGATCTGATGCCACAGTGGTATGGCTATAGCCTATACATTGTCTTGATTGAAAGCCTGTGTAGTCTGGTAGTTTGGTTTAGGATCCCCTGTCCATGATTTTATCTTTAGTTTTCACTCTTAAATGTAGTTCTTAGCTTTGTCCTTTGTAACCACAGTCCATTTTGTTGTATCAGGTATGAAAGTATCATTGCCACTCTCTGTGAGAACTTAGACTCCTTGGATGAGCCAGATGCTCGAGCAGCTATGATTTGGATTGTCGGAGAATATGCTGAAAGAATTGACAATGCAGATGAGTTACTGGAGAGCTTCCTGGAGGGCTTTCATGATGAAAGTACCCAGGTAAATTCTTATCTATCCTATGTTCTGCATCACTTTAGAGAAAGTAAAAGGCAGTTTCTTATGTGTATGTTTATGTAGTATGTTCATTTTTCTCCAAAAGGGATGATCCTTTTCAGTTGTACTCATTTCTAGTACAAACCTGCAAAACTTAGACTAATGGCTCTCAATTGTTAATGAGCATCAGAAAAAACCTAGGGGACTTACTGCAGCACAGATTGTTGGGCCTCACCCCCCACAGTGTCTGACTCAGTAGGTCTGAGATGGCCCTACATATTCGCATTCTTTACGAGATTCAGGGTGATGGTGCTGCTGGTGGTTCAGAACTATACTTTGACAGCAATTGGTTTAGAGCAGCAAATTTTTATTATCTGTCACTTAAGGATGATTACACATCATCCTTCGTAATTGCTGTGGCTCATTATAGCAGAGATTTTCATCTGGGACTGTGGTGAGGCTTGAAAAAATTCTTATGGATGATTAGACTCCTTCCCATCTGTCTGTCTCTCCTACCAAAATTAGCCAAAGGACCAGAGAAGCAGACAAATTATTAAGCCTTTTCCCCCTGGCATTTGTACTCACAGAAAATAGAAATTTGTGTATGTAATCCATTATCATAATTTTAATAGGCCAAATATTAATTAACAGTGGTTCATCAGTCCTCTTTTAATTGGCTGTGATCTGACATAATTCTGCTGTCTTGGCTCTAGCCCTAGTATAACAGATTGCATAATTCCCTCAAACACATAGCTTTTGGTGGAAGTTAAGTAATATAAGATTTGATCAGGAACCAGTTTATCATTGTCAGTATGTTAGCATGTACTTTAAAAAGTACATGTGATAATCTGGCTGTAAACAAGCCATTTTTGTTGCAAGAAATGCAATTTAAGAATATTTAGTTAGTGAGTTTTCAACTGAGTACCTTTGCATTTCAGCAGAATACCCTTGGCTGCTATTACCAATATTGGCTAAGTTTAATCTTTTATCCCTTAACCAAAGTTAGAAAGGCCTGTCATAATTCATAGATGGGGAAAAAGCAGTTTTGGAGATGATGCCAGGGAATGATCCAAATCCCTCTTTTACTTTACTGTATTTTCTCTGTTTAGGTGCAGCTCACTTTGCTTACTGCCATAGTGAAGCTATTTCTGAAGAAACCATCAGAAACACAGGAGCTGGTCCAACAGGTCTTGAGTTTGGCAACACAGGTGAGAAATCTGAAAACAGTGGGGGTTTAATTTGTCTTGCTTTGAACTATAAAAAATTATGACATTCTTCCCAAGAAGGTTCATTTAGAGAGATTTTAACTGAAGGAAGTACAGTCTTTATAAATCCTGTGAAAATATTAAAACAATGGCTCTTGACACATTCCACTGAATTCTGGCTGGTTGGTACAGCTTTTAAATGGGCTGACTGAATCCAGTTTTCATAATTCATGAAAATATTTTGAACTTTGCTTATATGAAAATAACATTGAGTCTGATAGCATCTGGGTACATTCAGCTTTCATATGAAGTATGTTCCAAGTGTACTTGTTTTACCTTCCAGTTGTTACTGTTCTTAGGTACCATTGAGTTGGTGTCTGACTTATGGTGACCCTACATACAATAGGCAAAACACTATTGTTAGTGCTTCTCTGCTATTCATAGGGTTTTCAATGGCTGATTATTTTTTTGGGAGTGGGTTGCTAGGTCCTTCTCCCAAACCTACAACATGTAGTATTCTTTGACGGTCTCCTATATAAGTACTAACCAGGCCTGACTCTGCTTAGCATCTGAGATTTGATGCCACAGTGCTACGGCTGCAGGCTTACCTTGCAAAGTGATTTCCTTTCTCTTGGAGACAATTTTACAGCACTTAAGCTGCTGCTTTGAGTTTTTAAAATATTTTTGGCCTTTCTTACAATTATGTGATATTTTTGGTCAGAAGAGAAGAGGTTCAGATGGATTCTGATTTCAGGAATGTGGCCACTGGCCTTAACAGTCAAGTCACCATTTCAGATCCACAGAAATAAAAAATGATGACCTTTTTTCCAGTGTAACTAGTATAATGATCACTTGTTGTTGTTGTTGTTGTTAGGTGCCGATAATGATCACTAGTCCCTCATGATTAGTGATGTTCTTAATTCAGTTTGAGAACAAGCTGGCTTTATCAGACTATCAGTTGAAATATGTATCTGCACGTGGAATCTGATTCAAATACTTTTTTTCTAAATTTTTAAAAATCTCTTTATAATGATATATTATCAAAATTTAAAGCCTTTTCACCATACTTTGCCTAGTTCTGAGCTGTCACTTTTTCCTATTTTTAATTTTATATCTTTTAAAAATTTGTTTAGAGCACTTTGAAATATTTTAAATGTATTGAGTGTTCTAGACTTCTGTGTCTATACCCTTGATTAATAACTCTTGAGTTGTTTGCATCTCTGTTAAGATTAATTGAAAAGAGCTGGGCACAGTGGTATGGTGCATGCCTGTAATCCCAGTGGCTTGGGAGGTGGGGGCAGGAGGATCGCAAGTTTGAGATCAGAGGTAGTCTGCATAACTTAGTGAGACTCTGTCTCAAAAAATGTAAAATATGGGCTGCCGGTGCAGCCCAATGATCCAGCACTTGCAGAGCATGCAGACGCAAGGCCCTAGGTTCAATCCCTAGTACCACAAAAAAAAAAAAAAAAAAAAAAAAATTAATTGAAAACAATTTTTTCTTTTCCTTTTTCTTTTTTCTATAACCTTGTCATGTTTTAACTTTAAATTCTAAATGGTCATGTAAAATGGGACCAACTCACATTCTGTCGAAACAGTTTCTAAAAGAATTTAGGCTTTGTACTGTTTGTTGTTGTTACATGCTATTGAGTTGGATCTGACTCATAGTGACCCTGGGTACAACAGAATGAAACACTATCCAAAACTGTGCCATGCACACAGTTTTTTACATTTGAGCCCATTGTTGCAGTCATTATGTTTCTTCTCATTTTGAGCCATGCCACATCAGCAAAGGAGGTCCAGGGGGTTTTACTCCATTCTTGTCATTAAGGTCAACTCTTCTTGGAGGAGACAACTCTTCCCCGGTTGTTTCTTGAATGCCTTCCAGTCTGGTGGGCTCATTTTCTGGCACTATATTTGACAGCACTTCTCTGATATTCACAGGGTTTTCAATGGCCAATTATTTAAGGAGTAGGCTGCCAGGTCCTTCTCCCTAGTCTATCTTAATCTGGAAACTCAACTGAAACCTGTCCACCATGGGCAGCCTTACTGAATCTGAAATATCAATGGCATTTAGCATCACAACAGCACACAAGCACCAACAGCACAACAGGCTGACAGATACATGGGGAGTTGTACTGTTTGCTCACCTGTAAATTCTCAAGAAAGTATGTTACCTCTGTTATCACAAGCTTTCAACTTTATATCCATCTTCATTGTCTATTAGAGCTTATGTATTTATATTTAGCAGGCAGAATAAGAGAGCTATGTTTGGGTTTCTTGTCAAGGTTTAAACTCAGTCTCATTACATGTGAGTATTTATAAAACTGTAAGATAAAGTGTTGGGGTGGATTGCTTAAAGAATACAGGGTCATCAGAAGACATAACTGACCTAAACAAGCCCATTACCTATACAGAAATAGAAAAGGTAATTAAAATTGTCCCAACAAAGAAGAGCCCAGGTCCTGATGGATTCACGGCAGAATTCTACCAAACTTTTAAAGAAGAGATAATACCTGTCCTCCTCAAATTATTCCAAAGAATAGAAAAGGAGGGAACACTCCCAAATACATTTTATGAAGCTACCATCACCCTGATACCCAAACCAGGAAAAGATTCATCTAAG